>JAANDH010001557.1:0-31908 GCA_011799765.1 Nymphaea thermarum
TCATCTATAAAGGTGATAAAGTATTGAAAACCATGACCGGAAGGAATCCCTGCAGGCCCCCATACATCAGAATGAATCATGGCAAATACCTCATTAGACCGATGGTTAGACAAAGGGTATGAAGCCCTAACATGTTTGGCCAGGTGACAGACATCACAAGACACCATAGTCATATCTAACCTGGAACATATATCAGGAATCAACTGTCTAAGGAAGCCAAAAGGCAAGTGTCCAAGACGCTCATGCCAACGTAGAAACAACTGAAGGGCGTCCTCTCTATTCTTCGTGGCTTGGCTGACTGCCGTCATGAGAGCCTGAGCAACACGCATAGGTAAACGATAGAGCCCATCAAAAGCTAGACCAATCCTAATTCTCTTCCCTGTCACCAAGTCCTGCATAACACAGCGATCAGCGAAAAATATAAGTTCACAATTTAACTCCTTCGTGATCTTGCTAACCGACAAGAGATTCAAGGGAATATGAGGAACATGTAGAGCATTGTGGACTAAGAACTTGTTCAAAAGCGGGAGACTTCCTTTTCCAGCCACAGAGATAGATGAACCATCGGCAAGGGAAACACGATCCTTTCCTGATGAAAGCTTATACCCATGAAAGACCTTGGGATCGCTGGTCATGTGGTGAGTAGCGCCACTGTCAATGATCCACTCTCCCATACGGCCATCCGCCATCACGTCTATAGATGAAAAAGCTACCATAATCACAAATAGTCCAACAGGAGGCACGAGCAGCGATACAACCAGAGAGGCACCGGTGACAACGGAGAGCACCAACAGGCACGAATATCCTTGGATAGAATCACAAGAACGAGAGAAAAATCAAGTTCTACCTAGAAAGGAACAATAAAGAGAGAGAGGTAATATCTTCACCGAATTCCCAATCAACCCCAAGAGTGAACAGAATGTCGATTGGGGGAAGCGATCGTCGATGTCGCTCGACGGAAGCGGTTCCTTCTCTCTCGGGCTGCAATCTCCCACGGGTAGAGGTTGCGCCACACGTTCTCCTTGCTGGAATCAAGATTCAAGAGGCAAAACCAACAAGTATCAAGGTATAGAAGTGAACAGGAAATCAACTTCGAGATGAGGAAAGCCTTCACCCGTAAGACCAATTTAACCCCGGTCTTTTGTAAGGAAAGGGGGATGCGATCGCCGGAGCGCCGGCGGACGTTGAGGCAATCCTCAAGTTACTCTCCTCTCCTCCTTCACGTCCTCTATCAAGACACGGACCAGCCACCTCTTCTCGCACGATGGGCGCCAAAAAAAAACAAGAAGATGGAATCAACGATCAACCAAGCAAGATATTGCAGATTAGAGGCGAATGCACTTCACCGGATTTGCAAAAGACCCCTAGGAAGTGATGCAAATAGGGAGAGGCAAGCTTAGGAAGCGCCTAAGCACGCATATCTTCCTTCTTCTCTGGGAAGCAAGTCAACGGCACAAGAGACACAGGTGGCGGCATGGATCCCGAGGCAACACGGATCCTGAGGCGATAGCACGGAACCCTAGGCAGCGACGCGGAACCCTAGGCGGCGGCATGGATCCCGAGGTGGCGCGGATCTCGAGGCAACACGGAAAACACGAACGGCAAAATCACGACGAAAAACACCAATAGATCGCAGAACCTGGCTCTGATACCATGTAGAAACACAAACAAGAAGAGGAAGAGAAACAATGATCACGATGTAACGTGGAAAACCCTCAACTCGAGGGAGAAAAAACCACGAATGAGGAGGAGTTGGTGCCCACTAGCCGCCAGACTCTCTCTCTCCTTAGATTCTCATTCACACATAAGGATTAGAGTTACATGACTTAAGTAGTGCCCAACACGGGCTACAAGACGGGTCGGGTATGGATCCGGACCCGAAACATACGATCTATCAATAGTTTACATGCTCAACTTCTGAAATTTCACCTTGACAGTAGTTTCAGATACATTTTTCACGTCAGTATGGTCTGAGTCATAACTGGTGTTTTCTAATAGCATCCTGTTAGTGGATTTCTTCTAATGAGATGACCACTTCAATGCTCGATAAGGATAAGCTTGCAGACTGCTCTTATGCTAGATCTTTGATACGTGCGTATGTGTAGATCTTGTGTTTGCCATTGTAAGGAAGCTTTTTCCACATCTTTTGGTGATACTCAATTATATTTTTCATTCTTTATTTTCTTGGTGACTTGGCATTGCTGCCTTTCATTGAGTTTCATTGTAGGTTTACATATGTCACTATTGTCACTCACGTTTTTATGGTATAGCTCTGGTTTGGGCTTTGATTTGTTGATTGTGGTTAAATAGACAATGTAAATACCCGAGCTTACAAATTCGCAAACACATCCCCATTGCATTTCTTTGTTATTATATAAGGCCACAATTTGATTCCTTCACTCATTCACTAATCCATTGATTCCAGCTGTCCAGATTCAAACTGTTTCTTGCCCCACAGAGCAAACTCAGAATGAGATAACCTAGATCAACCACCAGATTTCGCGACAAGACTATCTAAAATATCAGATAAACAAATAAAACATTTAGAAAGATCATGAGTGAGAAGACAAAAGCCTGCACCATAAGAACTACCTTCCATACTAGGTCTCTCGGCCCTGGTTTTTCAATCCAAAGCTTCTGCTACCATTCACTAAATTCGCTCTGTCCTGTGCAGTTGCTTGCACTTCAACAAGAGTTGGAATGGCCTTGTCTTCACCTAGAAAACTGGGTAAGTAATCAATGGTATAAGAAAATGGCTGAAACCCAGAATGTATGGAGCTGTTGGATCTGCCATTGCTCAATAGTCAATACTCTTACAAGCATATGGACTTTCACCAACTTCAGAAAGTTTAAGCTTTTTACCATTTCAGGACATGCCTGACAAATTTAGATGCTCAACGCTATAAGGTTCAATCATTTCAAGGCTTCTAAAGTCATCCTTTTGGATGGCAAGGGACCTAGTACGAGACACGCCCTTGTGATGATAATCAAGAGTCACATCCAAGCAGACAAAATCGAAGTTGGATTCATTCACAAAAATCTGGGTAACAGCAACTGGGTTCTCCAGATTAAGGACACAATGCCACCAACCACTTGGTACAAATATTGTTTCGCCCGGAAGTTGTGTGCATTCCAAAGGCTTCTCATGTTCTGTAAGAAGTGGATAAAATTCCAGCCACCACTAGAAACACAAGTAGGAAAAGAAGAACGAAATTAGGTGAATGCTACATGCAATCTTCAAGTCAGGTGGCCAAATGCAAAATCAAATGACAAAAGAATAGTAAAACTTAAAAAAAAAAATTAGCATCACCTTAAGACATTGCTGAATCATGAATCGCAGCAATGAGAAAAAATGATAAGTGATATCCAGTGAAACAATACAGAGAAATACCTGCAATGATGATGGGGTTTCAAGGTTCACATTACCATCTTCTTCATAGACATGTACTGGAACCCTGACCAGTGAACCGAGCCCGGGAGTGGGTTGGGTCATTACAATGAAGCACACCTGAAACATTGAAAAACCAACAAAAGTGCTAGATTATTAGTGAAAATGGGGAAAGAGAAAGAAACTCCCTGAGAGAGAGTAGAGTTCCACTTGTTGACTCTGGTGGAAAAGAGATGGTGATTTGCAGTTAGGCTTGAGGATCTAGTGTTCATCGAAGAAACCTGATTGATGGCGTTCTTTTTTTTCATTTTAAGATGGATCTGTTAAGAAGAGGCCACCCAGCTTCCCCAATCTGCAAACTCATACTACTAGTTTAGAATCCAGTTTGACAGACAATGGTGGATTATCAAATCATGGAATAAGTGAAATATTTATCTGCTGCAACCAATAGTGGTAGAAGTGCTCTGTTGCACACAATCAAACGTACCTACAAATTTGGAACAAATACCCAACCAACTGAATGCAAATAAACCATACCATTTGCGTCCACCTATAATTGTATTCCAGGCACTTGTAAGGGCAGGGTCTACGTGCCATGACGCAACTTATCTTTAAGGTCCTATCGCCAGCCATCTGATTCAGGGATGCATGTCTTTGCCTAGGATTTCAAAAAAATCTCTTGGAATGGATGAGGCACACTATAATCTTTCAACAAACCTGGAGCAACTTCTCCAAACTGCAGTAGGCTAAAGAATAAATGATGAGTATAAATGGTCAGAACAAGAGCATAACGTTCAAATGCAACTGATTTGACAGAATCACCTTATCATCAAACACATAAAGTGGATACTCATCATGTTGAGCTTTCAGGTAGGTAGCATAATCCTTGAAGTTCGTTCTTATTTTCTTTGCACTCCCTTGAGAAATTCTGAAAGAAGCATCGCCATAGTCCTCTGCCAGTTGCTCAACTGTCCATTTATTTATTGCAGGCAAACTTTCTGATAAACTAGTCAACAGTACCTGGAGAGAATAACTGATTCTGAGAATGAGAAACTTACAGTTTCGGAAGATTATGAAACTTCCCAGCCACTTACGATGTTCTCAACCAATTCCTTCTCCTTTTCTTTAAGATTCAATTCAGCCATTTTCCTGTCATCCAACTGAACACGGAGCACGCTGATTTGGATCTCCAATGATTCGACACGCTTGCGATTCTTCTCAATATCTTCAAGAAGAGCATCAATTTCATCATTTTTTCCCTGCAAACAGAGACTCTGTTTTTCTTGAGTGTCTTGGTCGAGCGATTCCAAACTCAAGATTTGCATCTTTAACTCTTGCTGAAATTCCCATCTCTCAGAGATGGGCCGCAATCCAGAACTTTTAACCAAGTAATATCCAGTCATAACTTTTGATCTTCAAATTTACTCATGGTTTTTTATGTTTGTGATACTTTCGCTTCTAGCTCAGCAATTATGGCCATCAATTCAGTCTCCTTTGATCGGAAGCGCTCCAATTCAAGTTGAGATTTCTGAATTTTCTCCCTTGCAATTTCACGTCCCTCCTTGATTTGCAAAGTTATAGTATCCAGGTCCCTGCGAAACTGAAAAGCAAACATGCAAAGCCCTTTATGCAATAACCGGTGATATCAAAGCCAGAAGCAGAAGCTTGCCATAAACCATGACAAAAATAAATGAGCCATTCGAAACTATGCCCCATGGCAAACAATCTACCTTCAACCTCTGACCTAAAAACTCCATTTTCAGATGTAACCTTAAGGTAACGGGCATGTAGAAGATCAAATTTAATCTTTGCAGGTTCGGCTAGGAGGAGCTTTTCTTGTTTGATCAACTTATTCTTTGAGGTTGTCAAGCTTGTTGGAAAGTGAAACGAAGAAGAAAGATGGACGAACACAGATTTAACGTAGAAAACCCCTCAACTAGAGGAAAAAAAACCACGGGTGATGAGGACTGGTGCCCACTAGCAACCAGACCCTCTCTCTCTTAGAGATTTCATTCACACCCAAAAATTATGGTTACAAAGACTTAATAAGGCCCAACGAGGGCTACAATCTGGATCGGATTCATACCCAAACCCGGTCCTGAGACCCATACTTATATGCTTCAACACCCCCCTCAAGTTTGGCATACATATCAACCATGCCCAACTTGGATACATTCTTCTCAAATTGAGACAAAGGTGCATCTCTTGGGCTCCAGGAGAGATCGACACGAGACGCCAGAACTTCATGGCACTCAGCAGACGCTCGAACTCGAACAGCGGCAGGGAGCAACACATGGTACGAGCGACTGCAACTTCACCGGAACATCACGGTGACACATGGGAGCAACTGCAACTTCACCGGAACATCACAGTGACACAAGGGAGCGACTGCAACTTCACCGGAACATCACGGTGACATGCAGGTAACAGGCGTTGCTGGAACTTCACAGCGGCATCCGATCACCACTCCAACGGACGGCAGGGAGCTTGAAGATGCCGCACTTGTAGGAGCACTCCTTGAAGCTCTGGTGTGACAGGATTCAGGTTGTCTCAGTCCAGAAACCTCCGTCCGTTCAAAAAACAATATCTTCCTGCTTGTTGGTCCAAAATTGCTGAAACTTGGACTGAAAAATTCCTGACTTCCGTGGCTTTCCAACGCACCTAGGCTCGCTGTCAGATTCGTCCTCTACAGTGGACTCGTTGAGCCCCAAAGTGACGCCTCAGTCGTGGTGCTCAGCTGGTTCTCAGTCACAGAAATCACTCCGGACCAGTCTTCACTCAAGAATCCGCCACGCCCTGGATCTAGCTCCAAAAATTCTGAAATTTGGTGGTCAGAAACTAGAGATCCAGACGATTATAACGCACCTGAAATCGTCAAGATCCGATGTCTGAGCAGGCAGCGCCGATCGATTGAAGTTGAGGAAGGTTCGGTCTTTCCAGAAGTCTGAGACAGGCGAGAGGAGGGCTTCGGGTGGTGTCCTGGCCCCTGACACGTGCAACAAGGGAAAGGGACACGAGGACACGCTGTCATCTGACTTGTAGAGATGAAGACACGTGTTGTTCGGGACACGGTGTCCGCCCAAGTCGATGTGGAGCGGGATTCGTGAAAGGATTCGTCGGGACTCGTCCGTCAGGTGACTCGGGATTCGACGGGATTCGCGTGTCCGTGCGTATCGTTAATGTTTCTGACACGAAACCGGGACACCTTGCCGACGACTGAAGAACACGGCGGCCGGAAACGTCGATTTCGCCGGGAAATGCCCGCCTCGCCGGAAAAACGACAGAACTCGCCTGAGTACTTCAAATCGCTATTCCAGACCCATTTCTGAGCCAAATTTAGCGTTCTTGGGCTCGTTTTGTTCGGAAACTCGCCATAAATCTTCTGGAATGATCATCAACACATTTTGGAGCAAGAATCGGCCAGATTTGACGCCGGAATGCTCGGTGGTCACCGGAAAAGTGACAGAAAATTTCGATCTGCTTCAAATCGATGTATCTTCCTCGAATCTGATCGGAATCCGATGATCTTGGGCTCCTTGGATGCGGAAATCTGTTAGGAATCTACCCAGATGATCATCTACACGAATTTATCAACCTTCTGCCCTGGATTGAAGCTGGATTGCATGCTGGTTGCCGGAATTGGGGAAGAACTCGCCTGAAAACCTGCGGTTGTTCTAAAATCTATTCCTCCTCATCCATAGCACCAAAAATCCTGAAATTTCGCTGGGAGTTGCTTGAGACATAGACAAATCCAGCGGTTGATTGCTCTACCAGCAAATCCTCCCAGAAAATTAACGCCAGCTGATTTTCTTCACTTCTTTTTCTACCTTCGTCCAAGAACACTTCCTAGCGCCGTCACGATGTTGCGCCAAGGCCGGCGATGTGGCAGGGAGTAGCCGGCGGGAACACGACGGAGGCAGAGATACCACGGCAGACGCAGGACGGCGGCGGCTGAGCGGGGCGACGTCGCTGATGGCGGCGGTGGAAATGATCTCAGGCGATGCAGGAGAAGACGCTGGAACTTCACGGCGTCGGGGGCGTCAGGCTATGGGAGAGACAACGGCGGTGGCAGTCAGGGTTGGAACTTCACAACCCTTGAAAAACAATTTTCTCCAAGTTCGACGGCTCTGATACCATGTTGGAAAGTGAAACGAAGAAGAAAGATGGACGAGCACAGATTTAACGTGGAAAATCCCTCAACTAGAGGAAAAAAACCACGGGTGATGAGGACTGGTGCCCACTAGCAACCAGACCCTCTCTCTCTTAGAGATTTCATTCACACCCAAAAATTAGGGTTACAAAGACTTAATAAGGCCCAACGAGGGCTACAATCTGGATCAGATTCATACCCAAACCCGGTCCTGAGACCCATACTTATATGCTTCAACAAAGCTAAATGTGTCAAGTTGAACCAACATGTTTGTCAAACGATAAATCTCATGTTCCAAACTTAATTTCAAGAATAAGGTGGTCCAATTTTGTCTCAAAATTTTCACATCTACACTGGATCTCAGACTTATCTTTCTCTGCTTGAGAAAGTTTTTCTGCAAAACTGGCACATAGGTCCTCTTTTAAGTGCAGAACTGTCTTTGCATCCTGTAGCTGACAATGACGTATCCCCAATTCCTTCTTCTGCTCATTAAGAGCAATTTCAAGAACCTGGGCAGCAGCATCTTACAGAACAAGCAATGCCATCACATTTGTGGCTCTCAAATAACATGAGCAAATGATCTAGCTCCCAGGTAAGTGTCTACCTTTTCCAGCAATAAGCCTATCAATCCTGACGCTCAACAGCTTGGCTTCTCTCTATGTCGTCCTTCTCAGCTTTTAATCTGGTCAACTAATTTTTCCCTAACATTTTCAGAAAGTACGGTTGAGACTGCACGCGGCTTTTTTTTTTCTTTCGCAACGTACATTTGCACAGTGAAAGCACTATCTTACCATTCGCAATATCTCTTTTTGCACATTCTAGCTTGAAGGTTAAAGAATTCATCTTTATGTTTGAATCATCAAATGCTACTGAACTGGCTGCAAATTTATTCTCGAAGCACTTCTTGTCTCTTTCAGCTACTCAAAACGAAAGAATTTCAAATTTTTTTTAATGTCACGCACTCTTATGGCTAAACCAGACAGCCAAACTCTTCAAGGAAATACTAGATTAAGTTCAGATACAAATGCACTGTACTAAGAAAATACAGGCTGCTACCTTCTTCCACCTGCTCAGCAAATCCCTGCAGAGCCTCTATCAGTTGATCAAACAATGACTTAAACATCATTTTGAATCCAAACTACTCCATAACTTGAATTTTATTTTCATTGTTTACTCTTTGTAACTTTGCCTCCAGGACATGAATTCGATCTGTCAAGCAACATGAATGTTGAATTATGAAATCCCAAAGACATTCCTTTTCAAGTAAAAGTGATATATTCACATTTTTAAATGCAACAGTTTGATTTACACTAAAAGAAACGATCAGACATCCTGAAACGACCAGGACAGCAGCAATATCGGATTGGAAAAATAAAAATCGGACCTCTATGACTGTGTAAATATATATCACTAGCTAATAGATTAATATGTCAATTTTAGGTCATTTTGATAGGAAAACGTAGAACTCAACAAAACAGGTAAACGTCCAAGCGGTATTCAATTCAACGGTCAAAAACAATTGAGCTAGGTAAGGATGAACTTATAGAGGAAACGAAGAGAATTTTCCTGCTAGACGAAAAAACAAGAAAGCAGGATTTCCATAAACTACCTCCGGTAATATTTTAGATTGACCAAACTTTTCGCCGATATGCCAAATGAGAATTGCCTCAACCAAAATGGCAGGAATTGGACCTAAAAAAGCCATTCAGGTTCGTTATCGATTGGTGAGAACATCAAGATGAATGAGTTAACTAAGTATCAGATCGACCTTTTGGAACAAGTGATAGGTCAAGATCATGTTGTTCATTGGGAATTGAAGAGAGGAGAAGGAGCAGACATCGAACGATTAATTTAGATTTCTCGTTATCGCCGAATTCACCATCAAGATGGTTCGCCCTCTCTGTAATGGAGTCTTGAAGCTTCTTCAAGTTGCATTGAGTGATCTGAATTGATCCAGAGGCTTTCTTTAAGTTGCATTGAGTGATCTGAATTGATCCAGAGGCTTCAGAGTTGAAGAACTTGCATTCTGCATCTCCGGTGGATCACCTAGCTGAATCGTTTGCGTTCCAAGAAATTGACATTGAAGGGCGATGGAAAAAGAAGGCCGCCCAAAGACGATAATGAAGAAAAGGACGTATAGAAAAATTTAGCGGGACAATGAGTAGAGGAAAGGAGAGGGAGATGGAGACAAAAAGAAAAAGGAAAGGGAGAGGGTGACAATTGAAATGACGAAAGAAGCGGGAAATCTTGTTTTGTTTTTATAGAGGAGCACCGTTGGGTCACACGTAAGATACGCGTCCTCGACAATGTGGTCGACGCGGAAACGGTAACCGTCATTTTTAAAACGCTGGCTTAAATTTCTGCAAATTCCGTTTACAGACGAACATCGATAGTTACATCATTGAAAAATAGAACTTGCTAAGGATGATACATTATGGTGCTCAATTAATCATATGAATTAGTCCGGAAGGTGCAATTTAGTTGCGGCCAATAAGTTTCTACATGTTCTGGTAGATTATTAATGAAGCACTTGACAAACTTAATATTTCCATGAGTGTTTTTTTGTGTAAACTTAATATTTCCATGAGTGTTTTTTTGTGTAAATTTGCTGGCACAATTTAGTAAGGGCTATCTAACCCCAATCTTTCGGATCAATCTTTCCGATCAAAAAATAATTAAAGATGTAGGTGTTCATTACAAATACCTTAATGTGTGGCTCCAGCGGAAGCACATGAGAGCTGGGTTGGGTCATGTGTTCCAATCAATGAAATGGAATAAATTACAAAATTAATTAATTCCATCTATTGCCGCGGCATGGTTCATTTTTTCAAATTTTTAAAATTTACCATTTTTTTTTCAACGCGAAAGAAAACCTCACCAGGCATATACCATTTAGCTAAACACAGTCAAAGGATAGCCCGTTTTATCTACAAATACCTTCTGCATTTCCTTTACCGAATCTGTAATCTCAGTCGATTCCATATAGTAGCTGGCTGAAGGCACAGCAGACTCGTTGCCCAGGTCTTCTTATCTAATCGCACCTTACCTTTTCCAGTGAGTTAGCATCACAATGATTCAGAATGCATGGCACCTTGCATGCCAAGGTATGAATAACTTCATCAAAATATTTGAAAGAGTTCAATTAACATTACAAACGTGGTATCACTTGCAACATAACATAACAAGTCAAAACTACTAACCTTCAAGCATCTGTTCCCGATGGCCGCTTGCAAGCCCATTTGGTCGACTCCTCAACTTTACCCTACCGAATTCTTTCCTCATGCTGTTTAGCTAGTCACAATGTAAGGTTTTTGCAGTTATTTCCTCCTGTGTGAGGCTTTTTCTGCAGTTGACATTCACCAATTCCCTCATGACGATGAAATTTGTCGGCCTCCATCCAGTTGGTCTGGGATAAGTTCTAGAGAAAATCGTACCCAACACCCGTCGAGGGTGAAGTCCTAGTGATGCCAGGCCCGAACTAAACATAGCATTGTCGGGGCATCCAACAACGGCCGCCTTGAGGTTTCACCCAGGCTGCTTCACTTGCCTTTCGTGCCAACAAAAGGCAGATGCCAAGGCAGCATGGTTCTTTGTATCAAGGGTTCTACCGAAAATATAAGAGAATCATTTTGTGGTTTGGGCTATGCTTGGGTGATTGAATGAACTCCTTCCTCAAAATTTTCTGTGGGATTGGAGGACGAAAGACAGATCAGACCTCTTCGTGGCTAACTCCATGACAGAGTTACCTTGCCCACATGCTCCAGTCATCCTACTCAGGCAGTTCAGGACTCCGAGATTCAAAAATCTCGTCCAATGACTGCAGTAGACCAAGAATGATCAACAAGTGTGATAAAGTGGAAATCACGCAAAACTCTCGCTCTGACCAGTCGGCTAGCCCTGGCTACCCTGGTTCTTACACTGAGAAACCTTTTAGACACGCATGTAGGACCACTCTACAACTGCAATAGAAAAAAACCCAAAGGCCACCTGCAACCTTATTTATAAAGTAATATAGTGTCTGTCGGATCCTTTTAATCCCCCTTGACTGTAAATAAAATCTCACACAAAAAAGAAGAATCAAATTAGTAAGGCAAGCAAAAATAGGATCCTTTCTACCAATGTCCAAGGTTAATGAAAAGAATTCAAAATTCTAAACGAATAATAAACTAAACAAATTTGATCACTAAATAATGTTGCAAACCTTACCTAACATGCAGTAGAAGTTACTCTGGTAGTCCTTTAAAATCTTTACTTTCTAAACTAACTAAGCTAAGGGTATATGGCAACAGAGCATAAACAGATTTGGAAGACGATCAATGACGCTTGAATGACTCTGACTTAAGCTGTCCAATGAATACATTAGTAGAATTCACAACATGCCTAAAATCCTAACTCAGTTCAGCTAAGCTAGAAACTTGATTTGGAAGACATTAAGATTCTTGTTGCTGCAAGCAATCTAGCTTCTGCATGTAAATGTATTTTCTCAAAAATTTAGAGCATAAATTTTGCAACCACTAAGTCAAACCAAATTGCTTGCAATAAAATTAAGTTCAACAACAGGGGGAAAATGGATAGGGAAAGAAAACGAATCATCATCCAAACATCCACAGTTTCTGAACGTAATTCTGCAGCAACAACAACTTTGTTTATACAGGTCAGAAATTTCTAGTGTATTGGATGTGGTTTTCGAGATCTGAAGAGACAAGCCAATGAACAAAAACAAACAATGACACTGCACTGCTTGCCTATCTTTGCGAAAGTCATTGCCCATGCCTACTACAGGGAAGACTGTTCAGCCAGCACTAGTTTTTACTTCAACCAAGTTATATGTAAACTCATGCAAATCAATTTGCATGCCACAACTTTGTAGGGAACTCCAATAAAAACTTGATTTTGAGTAGAAAACAAGATCAATCTCTTGCGACCATGAGACAACAAATTATCTTACCTTACCCTGAAAATAAAAATAAAAATAGAATAAGCTATGCCCACAAGCTAAACCTAAAAGCATTAAAAAAAAAAAAAACAGTGGTGCACACAATTCCTAAAACATAGAGACGATCCAAGATCAACTAGAAGCATGGAAAAAAAAATTGTTTCCTCTGATGAAGAATACAAGTGAAGAAATCTTGTTCCTCGCTGCAACTTTTTTTTCAATTAAAACATCAATAAGAAAACAAAACAATAATCCTATGATCATCAAGGTACAAAGAATTAAGCTAAATATGCTACAAGCAATGCAAGAAAATTGCAAATTTAATTTGAGCTAATGCAATTCTAGAAACCAAAACACTACATTACGAAGCAAGAATGAAACATTCTTTTACTAAAGAAGGCATTTCTACCTTGGGATTTGGGAAGAAGAATGACGATTCAGCTCCATTGGTTAACACCATTGCTCAGAATCCACTGCTTGATGAAGCACTCCTCTTGACCTATGTGGGATGCATGGGGAAGACTGAATAGGTCCAGGTTAAGAAATCAAGGGCAGAAGCGAAGGGGCTATTGAAGAGGACATGGGCTTCAGGGCATCACCACGTTGAAAGCATTGGAAAAAAGCTCAAAGTGAGGGAATGAATCCCACTATCCCATTCGAGGGATTTTATAGAGCTCTAGCCCTCACTTTGGTTCTAGTTCTCAATTCTAAAAACCTACTTTTCAAATCAGTTAGACTTCATTCCTAAATTCTAACGTATAGATGACATACAAAAAATTGCATTCAGGAAGTGGATCTATTTGTGGATCAGGATTGGGACAATACTGAAGTAAAAAAGTGATATTAAAGCAACATAACATACATATATAAGTACCAAATCATGGATGAAGATATGCAAATATGACAAAAATGAGTCTTTGAGCAACACTTTAATTAAGCACCAAACTAATGAAGGTAGAGACAAAAGCAAGCAAACAAATCAAATTATATGCAGAATCTATCATACAAAAATATAACTATCATAACTCACTTTTGCAAGTATGCCACAAGCCCTTTAAAGTTCAAACCACTACTTTTCACCGTAATGGAGGAGTGAGGTCTCATGAGGCTCTTTAGAGATGATACTCACAATCATCAATGGATAGTATGCATATAAATTTTTTAAAATAATCAAGCATATCAAAAATTCAACCATAAGTGACACATTAAGAAATTATATTCATTACCATGTAGCAAAAATGCATGCCTCCATGATAGTCAATTTTCCTCAAACATTCTAATATTTGTCCAAAAGTGAAACATGATCATATCTCCCCCCTTCAATCTGTACTGATACAATTGTACATGGATTTTTCACCATACACTTTTAGCAATATTTTTTTATTAGAAAAATGAGGCACCATTCACCTATAGACATTTCTAGAAAGGGATAAGAGGTCTTTCATGGCTCAACCCTAAGTCTGATGGGATATGTGGTTGAAAAGCATGTTGAAGACACCAAGCT
Source organism: Nymphaea thermarum (assembly GCA_011799765.1). Classification (NCBI taxonomy): domain Eukaryota; kingdom Viridiplantae; phylum Streptophyta; class Magnoliopsida; order Nymphaeales; family Nymphaeaceae; genus Nymphaea; species Nymphaea thermarum. Next base: position 13,979 of record JAANDH010001557.1, read on the forward strand.
AAGACAGAATGATGGCTTTGGTTTAATCTTCTTCTTGAATGGTGTGCCCCTTCATAACACTCAACTTGGAAATATTTGGTTTGATAGGTTTCATCTATTCCATTAATGGATTAGTAACTTAGTAGTGAAAGAAGCATCATATTTCAAGATCAAAGGGGGATTGGGTTGGCTTCTATTACGGTCAGAATGCCAAGGAACATAACAAAAGATGTCAAGCTTTTACATTGAAAGAGCTCATAAATCATCAATTTAACTCATAAACTTGAGTGCTCGTGCTGTGCAAATGATATGACCTTCATTTATTCACATTACCATAGGAGTATCAAGATTCATTTCGCATCAATGTTGTTGAATCTTTAGAATGGATGTCTCTCAATTTCCAAAATATGAACATAAAGAAATCATCCTCAGCATCTTAGGAAATCAAAAAGAGGAATAGAAATTGACCCCAAAATCATACATTTGCAAAAGATTGTTGCATTCAATTTCTGTAAGTTCAGCCTTCATGCCTTTCATCTCTTGACAAGTACCTTTTTTTTTCTTTTTCTTCATTTTTCATACTTTTTTTTCTTTTTTCTTTTTGCATTTGGCTTTTTGCCTTTTGATTTTGTTTTTCAGGCCGACCTTCACCTTTGAGGGAATACCTCACCACCCCAAAGGCTACTACGAGACTCCACCGCTTTGGTGGTTAAGTGTAGCTTTGTCACGTATTCCACCCGCTTCATCTTACGGGCTTCACACGAGCCAAAAGTTCATAAGTCGGTTATCTTCGCGAGATAGACATAAATCACCTATATGCCTATCCGGTACTCTCGATTACCGACCCAGAGGAACAACTGCACACGCCCCGAGCCCATCTCTCAACTCTCATTTTGCTACCTGTCAAGATTTTACAAGGCATCATGGCTTCCCTCTCAGAGTATTTTCCTGCTAAATCCTTGCATATGTTTAATCACTAGAGTCAATTGCATTTCCTAGTTTTGACTTTCTCAACTTCACAGGGTTCCTCCTCACTGTTCATATTTAGGACTGTTCAAGTTTTCCTCTTCCATTGATCATCAACAAAAACTTGAAATTTTCTCCTTTTACTCGAGAAAGTAATAAGAATAAAATAAAGGCATATCATTGTGTGAAATTGCACTTTGAAAATATTTTTAAGCTAAATAGGAAATTTCTTTTTTTTGATAACAGATCTTGACATCAAATGAAATATCTCTTGGAGGTAGTATCTTTTCTCTCTAAAGAGTGGGGTGCTTGCAAAACAAATGATTTGGCTCGATAAATGTGCCTATGAGGCTATGACCTTTTTCTGTTTCGCCTTATCCAGCTTTTGTGAATAAATGGGTAAAAAAAAAAGAAGCAGCATGTGAAACCAAAAATTATGTAACAGGCTAGGTTTAGGTAACATTGAAGTCAGCACTTGTGTGAATGCATTGAAAAGAAGAGACAAGATACTGCCTCTTTCTTATAGTAAGTTACTGGATGCATTTGACAATGCAAAGGTTCAGACACAAGTGGTATATAAACCCATACATTTGATTTCATGACGTTAAGACAGTGTAAGTGTACATCAGAAACAACACACACAAATGAACCATAAACTGCAAAGACATAACTACGAGGAAAAAAACATAGCAAACAAAAGACAAAGCATTGCCAAATTAAGTTTCTATACCAGGACATAATTATAAGTTACATACAAAGGTCCTCTTTCCGCATATTATGATTCTTCATTTTCTGTAGGCTAACATTTCTAATAAAAGTTGTTTAACTTTGTACCAGTAACCCTAAATATACTTGAATAAGAGTTTGGGCACAAACATTTAGATTTTGACAATCCGAATATGCTTCACAGGAGAAATATAGAAAAAAAACAATATTCTTTCATATTGGCTATGTAACAATCTCTACAGTTTCTAAGTATCCCGCATGTATCTTGAAGAAAGTCAATATGACAAGAGATTAGAAAGAGAGCAAGTAGTTTTACCTCATACAAAGGCTAGTCTCTCTAGGCGGCCTTCTGGTTGGTGCACTCTGCCCTTAGCCTCCTCGATCCATCCAACTGCTCAAATTCATCACCAACAGTCTGTTTATGGACCAAAACTTAGCTCTTTAACGAGAGAGAGTGGATGCAGCATTTTTACCATGTTACTTGTTCTTGAGGAAAGTTACGTGAAAAAAACTAGGAGTGTATTTTTTGAAATTTATCTTCAAATGCTGAGTCTTGAAATATAAAAGATGAAAGTTCTTTCCGAAACACCAAATTTAGAACAGCTTTTTTGCAGATTTTTAATTATATAGATGCATACAAGTCTAAAAATGTAGAGATCAAATAAAATACAATGAAGCTTGAATTAGCCGATGACACTGTTCAACAGTTTAAAAATAAAAAATCATACTTGTAATTATAAAGTCCTATATTACATGAACACAGAAACAGAAGAAAGATTTGCCAAGAAAGTATAGGGAGAACGTGTGATGGAACTTTACAAACAGAGTAGAGCTGTCAAGAAAATTATGAGTCTTTTATGGTGGACTCCAGAAAAAATAGGGCTTTTAATGTTCGTGTGCCTATGAAAAAAAGAGCAGCAGCTTTTATTCTCTACTCACTTTATGTTACTTACTTTAATCAAAATATATTGAGAAACCTTATTAACAATTTTGAGGCATTCTTTTTTCTTCCTATTTTTCTTCCGTGTCATGCAGTAGGCCACTTCACACGCAGTAATGATTGTTTTGATGTTGTAGTCCATGTAAGTCTGTTTTTTCTGGCCAGATTGCAAGATATCTCTTGGTTTGCCTATGTGGTTATATTCTTTTTTCAAATGTATTTATACTTTTAGAGTCATATCTTTCTAATATGTATAAAAAAACTTGTCTAATATGTATCAAGGAATATGGTAGGTCTTGAATAATCAAGCAGCCTTATTACCGATGATGTCAGTAAATTTACTTCTTTGATTCTTAGAATGCTTGTTTATTATGTCTTTCATGGTTGTGGAAACAATTTGAGAAGTAGCAGACATTTTGAGGCATTCTTTTCTCTTCCTATTTTTCTCCTGGATCACAGAGTCTCCTCTTGTTTTTTTTTTTTTTTCTTATGAACAGTAAGATAAACAGGACAAAGAAAATTCGAGGATCAATAAGAAGAAGAAGAAGAAAAAGAGCTCCTGTAGGGTGAGTTTAGTGACAGGAGAAGGTTAGTATAGAAAATAGAAGCTAAAACTCTTAATACTTGTGCACGAAGAAAATTTGCAGAGTGATTTTTTTTGCTTCGGAAAAGGGGCGAGATAATTTATGTAATAGTAGAACGAAGAAAAGAAGAAGAAGAAGAAATTACCTTATTGTGCAGAACTGCTCCGGCAGATTGACATCCTTGCCACAGTGCTTAGATTCTATAGAGAGGAAAGCTCGAACATGCTGGAAGAAAGTGCATCAATGTTTTTTGGGTATTAATTTCTTGACTCCCTCCCCCTCCGTATCACAAAAATACTCGCTCAAAAACAAAAGGGAAAAAAACGAGCGTCGAGCGTCGCACAAGCATTATGCTCTGTTGCAGGCATTAACTAAGACGAATAAAAAGGCTTGCTGCAGATCCAGGCGAACAGGAGGATTGAGTGGACACGGGCGGAACGATCACTCTCGACATTCAAGGTGTCCAATACCTGATTTTTCGGGATCGCGATCTTTCATGGTTGCCTGTTTGGATTTTTTTTTTTTTTGAGACGTTAGTTGAGAGTATATGGAAAGTGCCTTATTTATGCAACGACGTGGTGATTTTACAGAGAATATATAAGCTGTTTCTCAATTAATTAGAATTGCCTTCCTTCCATATAAAGTCAACACCAAGAAAAATTAATATGCATATACTTCTTTCTAAATAGCGGATAGAAACTCATTTTTTAACTCTGTAATTTATCCCTTGAACTAGTTAAAGTAACAAAACTAAACGATCAATTCCAAGTGCAGTGTACATCTCATTTAGTTGAACCCCAATTCAATCGCTTGCTTTGTTGGCAGATAAGACTCGCTATGGTGGCCCAGCCCAGACCGACTCGAACCAGGGCTCGACAGTGTTTGACAAGGTCTTGGACCAACAATCTAATGGACTGGACCCCAGCACACTGTCAGCCCATCAGTGGCTCGATAGGCTTGACCTTTTTTTTTTGCATTAGAAAAAATAAATACAATTTAAAAAAGTAATTTGTAATAGTTCTCACTTTTATTTTGATGCAAATTGGGCTTCTATTCGTGAAAGGGCCGTCTTACCCATTAATGATCTAGTTATGATCCGGCTCGAGGCCTTGATTAACAAGACAGGCTTTTGTTACGGCTCCTTTAATAGTCTGCCCTGCTGGTCCAATGGCCTGCGAATTTGAGTTTCAATAATGCCAAGGTTTATGTACTTTGGGAGAAAAACTAAAACTATAATACATAATGGGGTATAAAATGACTACCGTTCAATAAACAATGAATCTATTTTGTAGGTCGATTGCAATTGTTTTTCTTATTTTCTTAATACTTTCTTCTTATTTTGATAATAAAAGAATATATGCCATGAGGAGTTTTCTTTTGTTTGTTTTTTTGTTTTTTGCCAATAAAGACATTACCGCCAAAAATTAAGAAACCTATATTCATGTTTTCTGGTCATTCATGTGGAATTACAATAGAAATCTTGGGATCTGTTATAAGATAGGTCTTCAATTGTCATGTTTGCTGAAAGATTTTCGCTTTTGGCTCATATAGAGAATGATGGTGTTTTTTTCACTAAAGAAATCTTTTGGATCGCACTGCCACCCAATTATAAGTATTGCTCAATATTGATATGTTCATGCTTGCAAGTTGATTATTGTGTTTCATCGCTCCCTAATAGAGGGACTGCCGTAAGAATCTATAATCAAATGAAAGAACAAATACACGTTCACAATTTGACCGTGGGTAGATAAAATCACACGTCTATCATCGGTATTAATAATGAATATCAATAGACGGGTTAATTTCTTGATATTGATGTCTTTACAGAGTCGAAAAAATTAACCAGCTTGACAATCCCAGGGGCAAAAGCAAACATATTGAATTGTATAATGAATTTAATTTTTCATTTGATAACTAAGGTGGACCCTTCTTTATCCTTTCGTTTCTCTTCTTTTATCGTTTTAAAAATAAATTACTCATGACATACATGTTTAAAAGGTTAGTTGTTTAATTATTCATTCCCCTTGTGATCTCTTTCTTGGCAGTAAGAAAAATTCACCTTTTAGCCCATATTGTGAATAAAGTAATCCTGCATTGATCATAATTTATTTCGCAAGAATATCATAATTCGAAGGGAGAGTAAATTGCTGATGTGACTCTCTAACCCACATCATAATTTATTTTTTCTATTTCTATTCACATGAATCACTGATGTTATTTGTTTTCTAATCATTTTTTGTTGTCAACAAAAAGAAATACGTTCAAGATTAAAAAATCTAAACATACAATGAAGTAATTGAAGCAGCTGTAGCTTTTCTAAGTATAATTTATCAAGGACAATACACCGTACTCTATTACAAAATTGGATCCGATTCGGATTCAGATAATATCATCTGATCATATTCAGACAATAACATCTCACTTTCCAATGCCGCAACTTTGTCACTGTGAATTAATCGCGCGTTAGATCCTTGCCGAAATTTCTACCGTTTTATCCACCAGCTTCGCCAGTGTTAGTTAGAAGAACTAGATCGAGTTGTGTGCATATACAATGCACCCAAAAAAAAAAAAAAAAGGAAGAAGGTATTGGAGGATTTTAAGAATCTTTTATAAAAACAAATGTATCAATGGGCTCCTCTTTTTATTTAGTCAGAGTATTTTGGTCAATATGTAACCTGATGTCTCAAGAGTTGGTGTATTTTAGAAATTTATTTATAAAAATATATATTTTTCAAACTTTTTAACTTTTGTATAACTTTTTTTTATCATTATAAAGGTTCCCTAGATATTTTGTCATCCACTTTCTTCGCAATGTCCAAAAGACAATCCACCAACAGTCTCAGGTATTTTTGGTCATTTTGGCCCATTGTGTGGTCATACCCCACGCAGAGGCATCGGTCGATCCGTCCCATAAATTTTGAGTCGGTCTGTCCCGTAAATTTCGGGCAAGCTACGATTTCTCTCGACCACAAGGGTCGTCTCCCATTTGATTCCCCTCTCCTTCCCACTCTCTCTCTCTCTCTATCAATTTCTTGAATTTCTCTTCCTCAGCTTGTTTGGGATAGCAAAACAAGCTTCTTCTTCACGGCCTTGCCTCACTCTTTCAACAGGCCGTCAACCTGTTCTCCTGTCATCCCGATCTCAATCGCAGCTAAGTATGTCTTCCGCTGCGCCTGCAACAAAAAATGACACCATGTGTGGCAAGACCAACCATGTTGATAATCTTTTGAGCCAAAATGATATAGAATACCTGCACAATGTTCTCAACCAATTCCTTCTCCTTTTCTTTAAGATTCAATTCAACCTTTTCCCTGTCATCCAGCTGAACACGGAGCAGGCTGATTTGGATCTCCAATGATTCCACACGCTTGCAATCCTTCCCAATATCTTCATGAAGAGCATCAATTTCATCATTTTTTCCCCTGCAACAGAGACCCTGTTTTTCTTTAGTGTCTCGGTTGAGCGATTCCAAACTCAAGATTTGCATCTTTAACTCTTGCTGAAATTCCCATCCCTCAGAGATGGGCCGCAATCCAGAACTTTGAACCAAGTAAATATCCAGTCATACCTTTTGCTCTTCAAATTTACTCATGGTTTTTGATGACTGTGATACTTTCTCTTCTAGCTCAACAATTGTGGCCATCAATTCAGTCTCCTTTGATCTGAATCGCTCCAATTCAAGTTGAGATTTCTGAATTTTCTCCCTTGCAATTTCACGTTCCTCCATGATTCGCAAAGTTATAGCATCCAGGTCCCTGCAAAGCTCTATTACCTGATTTTTTAAAAGTGAAAAACGAACAGGCAAGCCCTTTACGCAATAACCGTTGATATTAAGGCCATACGCAGAAGCTTGCCATAAACCATGACAAAAATAAATGAGCCATTCAAAACGATGACCCATGGCAAACAATCTACCTTCAACTTCTGACTAGAAACTCCATTTTCAGATGTAACCTCAAGGTAACGGGCAAGTAGAAGATCAAATTTAATCTTTGCAGATTGGCTAGGAGGAGCTTCTCTTGTTGGATCAACTTATCAAAATTCTCCCAACAAGAAGTACGCTGAAGGATATTCTTTGGGGTTCTCAAGTTAAATGTATCAAGGTTGAACCAACATGTTTGTCAAAAGATAAATCTCATGTTCCTAACTTTTCATTTCAAGAATTAGTTGGACGGATTTTGTCTCAAAATTTTCACATCTACTCTGGATCTCAATTCTCAGCCTTATCTTTCTCTGCTTGAGAAAGTTTTTCTGCAAAATTGGCACATAGGTCCTCTTTTGAGCGCAGAATTGTCTTTGCATCCGGTAGCTGACAATCAAGTATCCCCAGTTCCTTCTTCTACTCATTAAGAGCAATTTCAAGATGTTGGGCAGCAGCATCTTACAGAAGAAGAAATGCATCACTTTTGTGGCTCTCGAATAACATGAGCAAATGATCTAGTTCCCAGGGAAGCGTCTACGTTTCCAGCAATAAGCATATCAATCCTGACACGCTAACAGCTTGGCTTCTCTCTATGTCGTCCTTCTCAGCTTTTAATCTGGTCAACTCATTTTTCATCACCCTAAGACATCACCCTAAGCCTGAATCATGAATCGCAGCAGTGAGAGAAAATGATAACTGATATCCAGTGAAACAATACCGAGAAATACCTGCAATGATGTTTGAGGTTTCAATGTTCACATCACCATCTTGTTCATTGACAATGTACTGTGATACCAGATGGAACCCTAACCAGGGAACCGAGCCTGGAAGTGAGTTGGGTCGTTACAATAAAGATTAAAGCCCACCTGAAACATTGAAAAACCAACAAAAGTGCCAGATTATTAGTGAAATGGGGAAAAGAGAAAGAAACTCTCCGAAAGAGAGAGAGAGTTCCACTTGTTCAATATGGTGGAAAAGAGATGGCGACTTCCAATTAGGCTTGAGGATCTAGTGTTCATGGTAGAAACCTGACTCATGGTGTTTTTTTTTTTTCATTTTAAACTGGATCTGTTAAGAAGAGGCCACCCAGCTTCCCCAATCGTCAAACTCATACTACTAGTTTAGAATCCCGTTTGACAGAAAGGGGTGGATTATCAAATCATGGAATAAGTGAAATATTCATCTGATCCAACCAATAGTGGTAGAAGGGATCTGTTGCACACAATCAAACGTACCTACAAATTTAGAACAAATACCCAACCAACTGAATACAGATAAACCATACCTTTAGCGTCCACCTAGAATTGTATTCCAGGCACTTGTAAGGGCAGGGTCTACATGCCATGAAGCACCTGATCTTTCAGGTCCTATCGCCAGCCATCTGTATCGAGGACGCTTGTCTTTTTCTAGGATTTCAGAACACTCTTCTTGGAATGGATGAGGCACACTATAATCTTTCAACAAACCTGGTGCAACTTCAACAAACTGCAGCAGGCTAAAGAATAAATGATGAGTATTATAAAAGGTTCAGGACAAGAGAATAACATTTAAATGCAACTGATTTGACAGAATCACCTTATCATCAAACACGTAAAGTGGATCCTCATCACGTTGAGCTTTCATGTTGGTAGCATAATCCTTGAATTTCATTCTTATTTTCTTTGCACTCCCTTCAGAAATTCTGAAAGAAGCGTCGCCATATTTTCTTATGTCCATTTATTTATTGCAGGCAAACTTTGTGATACACTAGTCAACAGTATCTGGAGAGAATAACCGGTCTGAGAATGAGCAACTTACAGTTTCAAAAGATTATGAAACTTCTCAGCAAAATTTTATTTCTGTTCTACTGCAGTAGCTAAGTTCTTCAATAAGTATTGTGATAAACTAGTCAACAGTATCTGGAGAGAATAACCGGTCTGAGAATGAGCAACTTACAGTTTCAAAAGATTATGAAACTTCCCAGCAAAATTTTATTTCTGTTCTACTGCGGTAGCTAAGTTCTTCAATAAGTACAATAGTGCTTCACCGAATGCAATATCATTAAAGAATTCTGCAGAATATTAAACAATGGATTAGTTGAAAAACAAAAGGAATTTCATACTCAAACAGGGAGCTCATGCAATGTGCAACCAGTACACATCTACAAATGGTATATTGTCACGAAATGTTGGGAAAATATAGGCCATTAACAAAATTTGTCTGACAGGATGATGATGCAATTAAACTAAATGAAGTAAAGATCAAACAAATTTGCTGGTAACTGACCAAACCCAGTTTATAAGATAGTGTGCCTAAACCCAATTGAACAAAAAGGAGAAAGCTTTGACTCAATCCCATCAATGTCATGTCTTATGGAGGTCGTCTTGAATCTCTTGATTTTTCATTATCAGTTTTCCGAGCATGGCTTAAAATTCATACTGTTACAGGAGGGAGAGGTTTTGTATGTTATGCATGCTTGTTTGCCACATGAGAAGCAATCTGATGCTTAAGAAGGAAGCGAATTATCAAAGTAAGCTCACCGATCCTGAAGACCATATAGGTCCAGAGGTCAACGATCAGTTTCACATGCTAAAGAATTAGGAACAATGAAGTATATAGCTCATCTGAAGGGAATACTAGGCCAACATTGTGGTTAAAACAGAGTGATCACAACTTGTCCTTACCGGGTTTTTTCCATCATATTCAACACAAAATTCTTCCAAGGGGAGGTTTGTCTTCCTCTCCCCCTTCCCTGCGTCCATTGAGAATCCATCTAATACAGTGAAATACCTATACCATCTTTTGTACAAAAACTTAGAACTGAATCCCGCATAATCATCCAACAAAATATTTTAAGAAGTTACTGAATATAAAAAATAAGACATATAAGGATGTTTAGGAACTGCACCAAAATGATATACATACGAATTTGAGAGATTTAGAAATTCTGAATAAAATAGCAGCTCGATTTACCATCAAAGCACATTGGTTTTCTGCGATGACCCATGCATCCAGGCAGGAAGCCATACCGTGAAACAGAAAAACAAACATGCTCAACTTGCCAGTTTAGCTGAGAAAGAGTGGATATAAAAGGCTAATCAGATGCTGCACCTACAGCATGGACTAGGATTTTAGCATCTTACTGAAAAAAATTTCCATAGTAACATTTCAGAACATATCGAACAAATCAAGTGTGAAGATCACCGCAAAAAGAGAAGAACGGCTGTAAATGCAGAAAACAGCAAATCCATTAGTAGGGAAGGGTTATTACCAATTTCCGACATGATACCGATTTTGCACATGAAGGCGGGACAAACAAATCAGGCCTCTCTTCTCCCTTCTGACGACATCGTTTGATCTCCGAAGGATCGGAGGTCGCCTCCACGCACGTGTAAATCCTATACCATGCACGCGTATGACCCACGGGATGCGCGCGTTTAAGTCCTGTGCCATGCACGCGTATGACCCATGGGCTGCATGTGTTTATGTCCTGCACCATGCATGCGCATGATCCACGGGCTGGCACCTATGGCTTGGTCACAAGAGGAGATAATTGAGTAGAACTTTGATGTAGGGGTGGGCGGTCTTGGTTGAGAAAACACATAGAGAAAATTGATTTTCAACATGTTGCCAAAATATCACCTTCGAATACGTTTTTTCAACTGTAGAATGAAATATAAAATATATGGATTTAATTGTAACCATTCTCTATGAGTGAATTCACCAGCACATGCTACTAAACCAGAAGCATGAGTAATTCCTTTACATAGATCATACAGCTTTTTTAACTATAACCTACCAAAGCATCATGCTCATCCTAAACCTCCTGAAGATGCTCAAGTTCCTTTTCCCCTGCTTCTTCATGTTTCCTATCATCTTCAGTCAAAATGTTGTTTGCCACAATTTCGAGATTATCCTTAAGTATAACTCAAAAGAGTCTAAGAAAACCATAAGCACCCATAACTAGACCAAAGGACTAGTATAACTAGGGAAGGAGGGACCATTTCCTTCTCCAACTTGATGACTTCCCGTTTCTCTAGCTCATATTTCCTCCGGATGTCATTAATTTCCTTGGAAAACAATAGCATGATCACCTTTCTTGCAAAGAAAAGTAGTTGGCATTAGTACTTTGTCAGGAGAAAGGTGTAGCATAATCACCTTTCTTGCAAAGAAAAGTAGTTGGCATTAGTACTTTGTCAGGAGAAAGGTGTAGCATAATCACCTTTCTTGCAAAGAAAAGTAGTTGGCATTAGTACTTTGTCAGGAGAAAGGTACCTGACCATTTCTTTGAGAAATCTCCTTTAAGTGCCTCATTAACTCTTAACTGTTTAGTTTCCAGCATCATCTCATATTGCTTTTTTGGTTTCAGCAAGAAAGTGCTCAACAGCGGTAGGTGACGACTGCACCTGCAAGAAATCTTTAAGATTCAATTCAGCCTTTTCCCTGTCATCCAGCAGAACAAGGAGCAGGCTGATTCCGATCTCCAATGATTCCACACGCTTGCAATTCTTCTCAATATCATGAAGAGAGCATCATTTTCATCCTTCTTTCCCTGCAACAGAGACTCTCTTTTTCTTGAGTGTTTGGGTTGAGCGATTCCAAACTCAAGATTTGCATCTTTAACTCTTGCTGAAATTCCCATCTCTCAGAGGTGGGCCACAATGCAGAACTTTTAACCAAGTAATATCCAGTCATAACTTTTGATCTTCAAATTTACTCATGGTTTTTTATGACTGATACTTTCTCTTCTAGCTCAGCAATTCTGGCCATCAATTCAGTCTCCTTTGATCTGAAGCGCTCCAATTCAAGTTGAGATTTCTGAACTTAAATAAATGAGCCATTTGAAACGATGCCTAATGGCAAACAATCTACCTTCAACTTCTGACCTAAAAACTCCATTTTCAGATGTAACCTTAAGGTAACGGGCATGTAGAAGATCAAATTTAATCTTTGCAAATTTGGCTAGGAGGAGCTTTTCTTGTTGGATCAACTTATCATAATTCTCCCAACAAGAAATACGCTGAAGGATATTCTTTGAGGTTGTCAAGCTAAATGTGTCAAGTTGAACCAACATGTTTGTCAAACGATAAATCTCATGTTCCGAACTTTAATTTCAAGAATAAGGTGGTCCAATTTTGTCTCAAAACTGTCTTTGCATCCTGTAGCTGACAATGAAGTATCCGCAATTCCTTCTTCTGCTCATTAAGAGCAATTTCAAGATGCTGGGCAGCAGCATCTTACAGAAGAAGCAATGCATCACATTTGTGGCTCTCAAATAACTTGAGCAAATGATCTAGTTCCCAGGGAAGTCTCTACCTTTTCCAGCAATAAGCATATCAATCCTGACACGCTCAACAGCTTGGCTTCTCTCCATGTCGCCCTTCTCAGCTTTTAATCTGGTCAACTAATTTTTCCCTAACATTTTCACAAAGTACGGTTGCGACTGCAGGCGGTTTTTTTTTTTTTCTTTTGCAACGTACATTTGCACAGTGAAAGCACTATCTTACCATTCGCACTATCTCTTTCTGCACATTCTAGCTCGAAGGTTAATGAATTCAAGCTTTATGTTTAAATCATCGAATGCTACTGAACTGGCTGCCAATTTATTCTCGAAGCACTTCTTGTCTCTTTCAGCTACTCCAAACGTAAATCATCGAATGCTACTGAACTGGCTGCCAATTTATTCTCGAAGCACTTGTCTCTTTCAGCTACTCCAAACGAAAGAATATCATTTTTTTTCATGTCACGCCCTCTTATGGCTAAATCAGGCAGCCAAACTCAAGGAAATACTGGATTAAGTTCAGATACAAATGCACTATACTAAGAAAATACAGAGCATCTGTCAGTTGATCAAACAATGACACACTTAAACATCATTTTGAATCCAAATTACTCCATAACTTTGAATCTTCACCCTGTTTTACTTTCAGCCTTGCATTTTCATTGTTTGCGCTTTGTAACTTTGCCTTAAGAACATGAATTAGATCTGTCAATTTCTTCAGGTCTCAAACTCTGCAACATGAATGGTGAATTATGAATTCCAAAGACATTCCTTTTCAAGTAAAAGTGATATATTCGCATTTTTAAATGCAACAGATTGATTTAAACTAAAAGAAAAGAAATCAGAAATCCTTAAACGACCAGGACAGCAGCAATATCGGGTTGGAAAAATAAAAGTCGGACTTCTATAACTGTGTAAATATATATCACAACTAACAGATTAATACGTCAATTTTAGGTTCTTTTGATAGGAAAACGTAGAACTCAACAAAACAGGTAAACGGCCAAGCGGTATACAATTCAACGGTCAAAAACAATTGAGCTAGGTAAAGATCAACTCAGAGGAAACGAAGAGAAGATATCGAATGATGGTCAACTAACACAGGCAGGACATACGGCCATCTCGAGTTCCGATTTGGCAGAATCTTGATCCTTAACCATTTTCTCTGAAAATTAAGAATTAATGAGAAACCGTCATCTACGAGTCTCATTTTCCTGCTACAAGAAAGCAGGATTTCCAGAAACTACCTCCAGTACTGTTGTAGATTGACCAAACTTTTCCCCGATATGCCAAGTCAGAATTGCCTCAACCAAAATGTCAGGAATTGGACCTAAAAAAGCCATTCAGGTTCGTCATCGATTGGGTATAAGTGAGAACATCAAGATGAATGATTTTGGAACATGTGATTAGGTCAAGATTATTAATTTTGGTTTCTCGTTATCGCTGAATTCGTCATCAAGATGGTTCGCCCTATCTGTAATGGAATCCTGAAGCTTCTTGAAGTTACCTTGAGTGATCTGAGTTGATCCAGAGGCATTGAGTGACCTGAGTTGATCCAGAGGCTTCAGAATTAAAGAACTTGTATTCTGCTTCTCCAGTGGATCAGGGAGGAGAAATCGTTTGCGTTCCGATGACCTTGAAGGGCGATCAAAAAAGAAGGCCCCCTAAGGACGACAATGAAGAAAAGGACGTATAGAAAAATCTATGGGACGGACGAATGAGTAGAGGAAAGGAGAGAGACATGGAGATGAAAAAGAAGAAAAAAGAGAGGGAGATGGAGATGGAGACGATTGAAACGAGGAAAGAAGCGGGAAATATTGTTGTTATGGAGGAGCGCCGTTGGGTAACACGTAAGTTACGCGTCTTCGACAATGTGGACGACGCGGAAACTAAAACGCCGGCGTAGTCTCTGGAAATTCTGTTTATAGCCGGAAATCGAAATTTACTTGCTAAGGATGATAACATTACTTTCACATAAAAAACTTATGGTGCGCAATTAACTTTATGAATTTGTCTTGAAGGTGCAATTTAGTCGCTGCCAACAAGAAGTTTCTACATGAAGCACTTAAGATCTGACAAATTTAATATTTCTAAAAGTGGTTTTTTGTGTAAATTTGTTGGCACAATTTAGTAAGGGCTATCTAACTGCAATCTTTCCGATCAAAAAATAATTAAAGATGTAGGTGTTTTTCAAAAATACCTTAATGTGTGGCTCCACCGGAAACAGGTAAGAACTGGGTTGGGTCATGATGGAATAAAGTACAAAATTAATAAATTCCATCTATTGCCGCAGCAGGAATGTCTTTCGTTCATTATTTTCAAATCGAATTTTTTCCTTTTGCGAAACAAAATACTAGTCCTCCTCTTGATCTAGCTTTGATACTTATCCTACTGAATATTTTTAAAATAATTAAAGTTGCACCCACATGATAACTCCGAATTGGCCCTTCATTTTTAATTGTCTTCAACCATGGAGGGGGGGATGGATTTCGAATCCCTTGATAAAATTCCAGCCACCACCAGAAACAGAAGTCGGAAAAGAAAAAATGCTACATGCAATGTTCAACTAGGGTGGCCAATTTTTATAATGCAAAATCAAAGGACAAAATAATAGTAAAACTTTAAAAAAAAAAATTAACACCACCTTAAAACATTGAAAATGATAAGTGATATCCAGTCAAACAATGCCGAGAAATACCTGCAACTGATTGATGGTGTTTTTGTCAAATCTCCTTACTTTTTGATGTTACTATGTCTCAAATACTTTCTGCATTTCCTTTCCTTCCATATCGTAGCTGGCTGTGCCTTCATCCTTTTCTAATCGTTGCCAAGGAAGCAATTCTTATCTAATCGCACCTTACTTACCTTTTCCAGTGACTTAGCTCACAATGATTCAGAATGGATGGCACCCTTGCATCCCAAGGTATGAATAACTTCATCAAAATATTTGAAAGATTTAAATTAATGTTACAAACGTGATTTTCCTTGCATCATAACAAGTCAAAACTACTAACCTTGAAGCATGTGTTTCCGATGGCCGCTTGCAAGCCCATTTGGTCGACTCCTCAACTTTACCCTACCGAATGCCTTCCTCATGCTGTTTAGCTCGTCACAATGTAAGGTCTTGGCAGCTATTTCCTCCAGTGTGAGGTTTTTTCAGCAGTTAAGACACCCGCCGAAGGTGAAGTAATTGTGATGCCAGGCCCGAACTAAACATAGCATTGTCGGCGATGCTAATTACCCTGGAAACAAAAATAAAAATAGAATATGCTATACCTACAAGCTAAACAAAGAAACAAACAAACAAAACAATGGTACACAGAATTCCTAAAACATAGAGACGATCCAAGGTCAACTAGAAGCACTAAAAACAAAATTGTTTCCTTTGATGAAGAATACAAATGAAGACAGCTTGTTCCTCTCTGCAATTTTCTTTTCAATTAAAACATCAAACAAAAAACAAAACTATAATCCTATGATGATCAAGGTACAAAGAATTAAGCTAAATATGCTACACGCGATGCAAGAAAATTGCAAATGAACTAATGCAATTCTAGAAACCATAACACTACATTACGATGCAAGAATGCAACGTTCGTTTAATAAAGAAGGCAATTCTACCTTGCGATTTGGGAAGAAGAATGACGATTCAGCAGCTACTTTGGTTAACACCATTGCTCAGAATCCACTGCTTGATGAAGCACTCCTCTTGACCTATGTGGGATGCATGGGGAAGACTGAATATGTCCAGGTTAAGAAATCAAGGGCAGGAGCGAAGGGGCTTTTGAAGAGGTCATGGGCTTCAAGGCATCACAACGTTGAAAGCAATGGAAAAAATCTCAAAGTGAGGGAATGAATCCCACCATCCCATTTGAGGGATTTTATAGAGCTCTAGCCCTCACTTTGGTTCGAGTTCTCAAATCACTGTTACACTAGAAACCTACTTTTCAAATCAGTTAGACTTCTTTCCTAAATTCTAACATATGGATGACATACAAAAAATTACATTCAGAAATGGATCTATTTGTGGATGAGGCTTGGGACAATACTGAAATTATGGCACAGGTGCAATTAAAACAACATAACATATATATATATACACTAATCATGGATGAAGATACACAAATATGAGGAAAATGTAATGCATTTCATGCATCCTCCATGCTTATATTCCACGGGTCTTTGAGCAATACTTTATTAAGCACCAAACTAATGAAGGTAGAGACAAAAGCAAGCAAACAAATCAAATTATATGCAGAATCTATGACACAAAAATATAACTATCATAACTCACTTTTGCAAGTATGCCACAAGCCCTTTAAAGTTTGAACCACTACTTTTCACCGTAATGGAGGAGTGAGGTCTCATGAGGCCTTTTAGAGATGATACTCACAATCATCAATGGATAGTATGCATGAAATTTTTTTTAAATAATTAAGCATATCAAACATTCAACCATAAGTGACACATTAAGAAATTATATTCATTACCATGTAGCAAAAATACATGCCTCCATGATAGTCAATTTCCCTCAAACATTCTAATATTTGTCTAGAAGTGAAACATGATCATATCTCCCCCCTTCAATCTGTACTGATACAATTGTACATGGATTTTTCTGTACTGATACAATTGTACATGGATTTTTCACCATACAGTTTTAGCAATATTTTTTTATTAGAAAAATGAGGCACCATTTACCTATAGACATTTCTAGAAGGGATAAGAGGTCTTTCATGGCTCAACATTAAGTCTGGGATATGTGGTTGAAAAGCATGTTGAAGACACCAAGCTAAGACGGAATGACGGCTTTGGTTTAATCTTCTTCTTGAATGGTGTGCCCCTTCATAACACTCAACTTGGAAATACTTGGTTTGATAGGTTTCATCTATTCCATTAACGGATTAGTAACTTAGTAGTGAAAGAGGCATCATATTTCAAGATCAAAGGGGGATTGGGTTGGCTTCTATTACGGTCAGAATGCCAAGAAACATAACAAAAGATGTCAAGCTTTTACTTTGAAATAATTCATAAATCATCAATTTAACTCATAAACTTGAGTGCTTGTGTTGTGCAAATAATATGACCTTCATTTACTCACAATACCCTACAAGTATCAGGATTCATTTCGCATCAATGTTGTTGAATCTCTAGAATGGATGTCTCTCAGTTTCCAAAATATGAACATAAAGGAATCATCCTCAGCATCTTAGGAAATCAAAAAGAGGAATAGAAATTGACTCCAAAATCACACATTTGCAAAAGATTGCTGCATTCAATTTCTATAAGTTCAGCCTTCATGCCTTTCATCTCTTGACAAGTACCTTTTTTTTTTCTTCATTTTTCATACTTTTTTTTTTCTTTTTGCATTTGGCTTTTTGCCTTTTGATTTTGTTTTTCAGGCCGACCTTCACCTTTGAGGGAATACCTCACCACCCCAAAGGCTACTACGAGACTCCACCGCTTTGGTGGTTAAGTGTAGCTTTGTCACGTATTCCACCCGCTTCATCTTACGGGCTTCACACGAGCCAAAAGTTCATAAGTCGGTTATCT
>JAANDH010001557.1:32059-43949 GCA_011799765.1 Nymphaea thermarum
TAGAAAGAGAGCAAGTAGTTTTACCTCATACAAAGGCTAGTCTCTCTAGGCGGCCTTCTGGTTGGTGCACTCTGCCCTTAGCCTCCTCGATCCATCCAACTGCTCAAATTCATCACCAACAGTCTGTTTATGGACCAAAACTTAGCTCTTTAACGAGAGAGAGTGGATGCAGCATTTTTACCATGTTACTTGTTCTTGAAGAAAGTTACGTGAAAAAAACGAGTAGGAGTGTATTTTTTTGAAATTTATCTTCAAATGCTGAGTCTTGAAATATAAAAGATGAAAGTTCTTTCCGAAACACCAGATTTAGAACAGCTTTTTTGCAGATTTTTAATTATATAGATGCATACAAGTCTAAAAATGTAGAGATCAAATAAAATACAATGAAGGTTGAATTAGCCGATGACACTATTCAATAGTTTAAAAATAAAAAACATACTTGTAATTATAAAGGCGTATGTTACATGTACACAGAAACAGAAGGAAGTGCCAAGAAAGTGCAGGGGAGAACGTGTGATGAAACTTTACAAAGAAACTGGAGCTGTCAAGAAAACTGTAAGTGTTTTATGGTGTACTCCAGAAACACTGGAGCTTTTAATGTTCGTTTTTTTTGCTTCGGAAAAGGGGCGAGATAATTTATGTAATAGTAGAACAAGAAAAGAAGAAGAAGAAGAAGAAGAAAAAAAGAAGAAATTACCTTATTCTGCAGCACTGCTCCAGCAGATTGACAACCTTGCCACGGTGCTTAGATTCTATACAGAGGAAGCTCGAACATGTTGGAAGTGCATCAATGTTTTTTGGGCATTAATTTCTTTACTCCCTAGTCCCTCCCCCTCCGAATCACAAAAATACTCGCTCAAACAAAGGGCAAAAAAAATACGAGCGTCGAGTGTCGCACAAGCATTATGATCTGTTGTCGGCATCAACTATGAAAAATAAAAAAGGCTTGTTGCAGATCCCTGTGACAGGAGGATTGAGTGGACACGGGCGGAACGGTCACTCTCGAAATTCAAGGTGCCTGATTTTTCGGGATGACGATCTTTCATGGTTGCCTGTTTGGGTTTTTTTGTTTTTTTAATAAGATGGTGGTTGACAGTTTATGAAAAGTGCCTTATTTTATGCAATGGTGATTTGTTTCTCAATTAATTAGAGTCGCCTTCCTTCGTTAAAGTCAACAAGAAGAAATTAATACACGTATACTTCTTTCTAAATAGCGGATAGAAACTCATTTTTCTGGTTACGTACTTAACTCTGTAATATATCCCTTGAACTAGTTAAAGTAACAAAACTAAACGATCAATTCCAAGGGCAGTACATCTCATTTAGTTGAACCCCAATTCAATCGCTTGCTTTGTTGGCAGATAAGGCTCGCTATGGTGGCCCAGCCCAGGCCAACTCGAACCAGGGTTCGACACTGTTTGACAATGCTGGTTTTGGACCAACAATCTAATGGACTGGACCCAAGCACACTGTCAGCACGTCAGTAGCTCGATAGGCTTGACCAACTTTTTGCATTAAAAAAATTAAATACAATTAAAAAAAGTAATTTGTAATAATTTTCGCTTTTATTTTGGTGCAAATTGGGCTTCTATTCCTAAAAGGGCCGTCTCACCCATTAATAGTCAGTCATGTCGGGCTCCGAGCAAATGATCCAGTTATGATCCGACTCAGGCCTTGATTAACAAGACAGGTTATGGCTCCTTAATCGCTTGCTTTGTCGCAAAATAAACAATAAATCTATTTCGTAGGTCGATTGCAATTGTTTTTCTTATTTTCTTAATACTTTGTTCTTGTTATGAGAATATATGCCATGAGGCGTTTCCTCTTGTTTTTTTTCTGTTTTTTGCCAATAAAGACATTACCGCCAAAAATTAAGAAACCATATATTCATGTTTTCTGGCCATTCATGTGGCATTACCATAGAAATCTTGGGATCTGTTACAAGCTAGGTCTTCAATTGTCATGTTTGCAGCAAGTTCTTAGTCTTTTTTATTTTTGCTTTTGGCTCATATAGAGAATTAATGATATTTTTTATTCATCGCTCCGTAATTTGAAGAGGGACTGCCGTGAGAATCTGCAATCAAATGAAAGAATAAATACACGTTTTGCAGTAAAATCCGTTCACAATTTGACCGTGGGTTGATAAAATCACACCTCTATCATCGGTATTAACTATGAATATCAATAGACTGGTTACTTCCTTGATATTGATGTCTTTACCGAGTCGAAAAAATTGACCATCTTGACAATCCCAGGGGCTAAGCAAAATATATGGAATTGTAGAATGAATTTCATTTTTCATTTGATAACTAAGGTGGACCCTTCTTTATCCTTTAGTTTCTCTTCTTTTGTCGTTTTAAAATTAAATTACTCATCACATACATGTTTAAAAGGTTAGTTGTTTAAATTTCCATTCCCCTTGCGATCTCTTTCTTCTCAGTAAAAAAAAAATGACACCCTAATGAGATCTTTTTTCTTATGTGGTTCATTAATTTCTATTCATTTACTCATCACATACATGTTTAAAAGGTTAGTTGTTTAAATTTCCATTCCCCTTGCGATCTCTTTCTTCTCAGTAAAAAAAAATGAGATCTTTTTTCTTATGTGGTTCATTAATTTCTATTCATTGTGGTTCCTGCACAATCACTAGTACCAATGGCGATAAAAAGTTTGATGATAAACTTCTGCAATGAATAGAAAGACGATGTTCAGTGTTGCAGTAGTTTATGGTGTTGGATGAAGCAATTGAGTTGAACTAAAAGGTTTTATTTTTGTAAGGGTGGCGTTTGATGGCCTCAAACTTTGATGATAGAATAAAAAATTTTAGAAACAAAACTTCACCCCAAGCTGGAATTGGATTGAAAATTTTAGTTCTAGTTTCTCTTTGAGCTTGACAGTTTGAAATTTTGATAAAACGTGAATTAGAATTGATGAATTAAAGGCAACATATGTCTTAAAGTAAGAGAAAAAATTATAAAATTCTGGAATGAGCTTATAAATAACACAATTTTCATTTCATTAAAAATGAAAACTTTAATTTTAAAATTCTACAATTCCGGCCCTTGATTATCCTGTCCCACAATATAAAAAGTTGGTGATCAATTTTTATCTGACTCATGAGACAATCATGAACACACACACAGTCAGTCTCTCTCTCTCTCTCTCTCATATTGTTGCTCTCATCGATCCTAGCAAATTGTGTTAGAAGTTAGAACATACCTCGATTTTTAAGCACTTGTTCAAGTTGAAGGTAAGATCGACCACCTTATTAATACCATATCGATGCAGCTCTTAGTTTCGCTGTCCTCCACAGTTGCGCCAACATTATAATGATACATTATAAGTTTCCTTCTCATGTTGACCACAAAGACAACAAATACAGAAGTCGCATGGCCTTAGGTTAAAACATGGTAACAAATATTATTTTCTCTTTTTAAATGGTGAGACTTTTTTGGGTATAATACAATGAGAAGAAAGTTAAAAAAAAATCTTGAAATTTGAAAAAGATAAAATAAACAAGAAAATGATAAGATAATATCAAAAAATAAGAAGATAAGCAATAAATAAAAAATGGAAAATAGAAAAAAATAAGTTTGATATTAAAAAATATGAAAAAAAGTTTATTTATTTTTCTCCTTTTCAATATGGGTTAAAGTGATCTTCGCAATTTCTTCTAATTAGTTCTTTCGTGGTTGCCCTTTGGTAGTGTGAATTTTTGTTCCAACAGCTTCTTATCCACATCCCCACGTCTTTATTTGAACTGTTTTAGCTTCTTCTTCTTTTGATGTTGGCAATTTTTATTTGAAAAGACACGCATCGAATTATATCAACTTGACGCAATTGAGCAAGGCTAATTGGCTATCCAGACTCGATTAGCTAATATTTGAAAATGAGTAGAATAAAACAATCTACGATCCATGAGCAAGAAAAATTGCTATCTCTGGACTGCCTGCTCGAGGATGTGTCCCATCTGTTAGCATAATAGCAGGAGGACCCGCCCGAGGGTGTGCGGAGCCGTATCAAGAAGCTACTGTGATGTATTTCCCATTGATGGCAGCTCTCGCATCCTTCGACAGCGTTCTTTTCTTTTATTTCGCTGATTTTTAAACATACAAAGTTGTCATGGTGCGTCATCTTCTACATACAAATATAAATGTAGATAAGAAAGATTCATGGGTTCCACCAGTGTCAAAAGTCGGTGGGATTTGAGTATAAAAAATTTTACCCTTTAAAAGATTCACATAACTAGTGAGATGCACACAGATTGTAATCATAACTAGGCACATTATAATCCCTCATCACAAAGACTAACTTCTGATTACCTTTAACCCCAGATGCACACAGATTGAACCATAAATATGGCTTCTCCACACAATGGCCAATGACCCAAGGGGCGATACCAATAAGATGGATACCCCTTTCCAGCAGCATAACTTTTTTCCTTCCAAGATTTTCCATTCAGTCCTTGGATCTAGCGATACCAGTTCAAATGTAGCATTGTTGGGGCACATAGCATAACTAAACATAACTAAGTTCTCGAGAAAATCGTACCCAACACACGTCGAGGGTGAAGTCCTTGCCCCAACTAAAAACATAGCATTGTCGGGGCATTCAACAATCCCAGGTTGCTTCACTTGCCTTCCGTGCCAACAAAAGGCAGATGCCAAGGCAGCATGGTTCTTTGTTATTATCAAGGGTTCTACCGAAAATATAAGAGAATCATTTTGTGGTTTGGGCAACGCTTGGGTGATTGAATGAACTCCTTCCTCAAAATTTTCTCCCTCCCTCAAACAAAGTTCGAATTGGAGGATGAAAGACAGAGCAGCCCTCTTTGTGGCCAACTCCATGACAGAGTTACCTTGCCCACATGCTCCGGTCATCATAATCAGGCAGTCCAGGGCTTCGAGATTCAGAAATCTCGTCCAATGACTGAAGTAGACCACGAATGATCAACAAGTGCGACATAGTGGAAATCAAGCAAAACCCTCGCTCTGACGTAGCCTCGGCTACCCTGGTTCTTACACTGAGAAACACGCATGTAAGACCCTAATTCCCTATAAGGAGTACTCTCTCCCATAGGGAGGACCACTCTACAACTGCAATAGAAAAAAAAACCCAAATGCCACCCGCAACCTTATTTATAAAGTACTATAGTGTCTGTCGGATCCTTTAAATCCCTTGACTATCAGAGAAATAAAGTCTCACGCAATAAAAGAAGAATCAAATTAATAAGAAAAGCAAAAATATGAACCTTTCTACAAATGTCCAAGGTTAATGAAAAAGATTCAAAATTCTAAAAGAAAAATGCGAACCTTACCTAACATGCAGTAGAAGTTACTTTTTGGTATGCTTTTGGGACAAAAAATTTGATGCCATTTGCATCTTCAAATTCTTTAAAATGATATTTTCGATAAACCACAATGAAAAGCATGCACCATATTTTAAAATCATAACCAGAATCCGCTAAGTAGCAAATCCTGATTGAACATAGGGAGTAGATATATATTAAGAAATACAGATGATCAAAAGATGCACTTCTATTACCGTAAATGGAAACAAATCAAAGAATTCACGAAATATTATTCAAAAGCAATGCTGCTAACTTAATCGCAAAAATTAAAAATTAAATAATTCCTAAACTATGGTTGCTTTGAAGGACTAGCTTGTCTCATATGTTTAATTTGTGCTCCGACTCCACAATGCTCTGGTAATCCTATGTTAAAATCTTTACTTTCTAAACTAACTAGGCTAAGGGTATATGGCAACTGAGCATAAACAGATTTGGAAGACGATCAAAGACGCCTGAACGACTCGACTTAAGCTGTCCAATGAATACATTAGTAGAACTCACATCATGCCAAAAATCCTAACTCAGTTCAGCTAAGCTATAAACTTGATTTGGAAGACATTAAGATTCTTGTTGCTGCAAGCAATCTAGTTTCTGCATGTAAATGTATTTTTCTTAAAAATTTAGAGAAAAAATTTTGCAACCACTGAGTCGAATCAAATCCCTTGCAATAAATTAAGTTCAACACAGGGGAAAATGGATAGGGAAGGAAAATGAACCATCATCCAAACATCCACAGTTTTGGAACGTAATTCTGCAGCAACAGCAACTTTGCTTCTACAAGTCAGAGATTTCTGGTGTATTATTGGAGTGGTTTTCGAGATCTCAAGAGACAAGCTAATTAAACAAAAACAAAATCAAACAATGACACTGCACATTGCACATTGCTTGCCCATCTTTGCTCAAGTCATTGCCCATGCCTACTACAAGGAAGACTTTTCAGCCAGCACTAGTTTTTATTTCAACCAAGTTATATGTAAGCTCATGCAAATCAATTTGGATGCCACAACTTTGTAGGGAACTCCAATAAAAATTTGATTGTGCAGTAGAAAACAAGATCAATCTCTTGCAACCATGAGACAACAAATTATATTACCTTACCCTGAAAATAAAAATAAAAATATAATATGCTATACCTAGAAGCTAAACAAAAAAACAAAACAGTGGTACACACAATTCCTAAAGTATAGAAACAATCCAACATAAACTAGAAGCACAGGAAAAAAAAATTGTTTTCTCCGATGAAGAATACAAATGAAGCCAGCGTGTTCCTCGCTGGAATTTTTTTTTTTCAATTGAAATAACAATAAGAAATCAAAACTATAATCCTATGATGATCATGGTACAAAGAATTAAGCTAAATATGCTATACGCGATGCAAAAAAATTGCATAATTAATCTTAACTAGTGCAATTTTAGAAACCAAAACACTACATTACGATGCAAGAATGAAACATTCTTTCACTAAAGAAGACATGTCTACCTTGGGATTTGGGCAGAAGAATGACGATTCAGCTACTTTGGTTAACACCATTGCTCATAATCCACCGCTTGATGAAGCACTCCTCTTGACCTATGTGGGATACATGGGGAAGACTAAATGGGTCCAAGTTAAGAAATCAAGGGCAAGAGCGAAGGGGCTATTGAAGAGGACATGGGCTTCAAGGCATCACCATGTTAGCATTGGAAAAAATCTCAACGTGAGATGAATCCCACTGTCCCATTTGAGGGATTTTATGGAGCCCTAGACCTCACTTTGGTTCTTGTTCTCAAATCATTGTTACACTAGAAACCTACTTTTCAAATCAGTTTAGACTTCTTTCCTAAATTCTAACTTATAGATGTTCGGGAAGTGGATCCATTTGTGGATCAGACTTAGGACAATACTGAAGATATGCAAATATGACAAAAATATCAATGCATTTCATGAATCATTTATTCCACGAGTCTTTGAGAAACACTTTAATTAACCACCAAACTAGTGAAGGTAGAGAAAAAAGCGAGCATACAAATCAAAGTATAAGCAGAATCTATCGTACAAAAATCTAACTATCTTAACTCACTTTTGCAATAATTTTAGTTGCATTTATATACAACAAGCCCTTCAAAGTTTAAAGTTTAAACCACCACTTTTCACCGTAACAGACTAGTAACTTAGTAATAAAAGAGGCATCATATTTCAAGATGAAAGGGGGATTGGGTAGGCTTTTCTTACGGCCAAAATGCCAAGAAACATAACAAAAGATGTCAAGCTTTTACTTCGAAATAGTTCATAAATCATGAATTTAACTCATAAACTTGAGTGCTTGTGTTGTGCAATAATATGACCTTCATTTACTCACATTACCATACAAGTATCAAGATTCATTTCGCATCAATGTTGTTGAATCTCTAGAATGAATGTCTCTCAATTTCCAAAATATGAACATAAAGAAATCATCCTCAGCATCTTAGGAAATCAAAAAGAGGAATAGAAATTGACCCCAAAATCACACATTTGCAGAAGATTGTTGCATTCAATTTCTGTAAGTTCAGCCTTCATGCCTTTCATCTCTAGACAGGTACCTTATTTT
Organism: Nymphaea thermarum; assembly: GCA_011799765.1. Classification (NCBI taxonomy): domain Eukaryota; kingdom Viridiplantae; phylum Streptophyta; class Magnoliopsida; order Nymphaeales; family Nymphaeaceae; genus Nymphaea; species Nymphaea thermarum. Next base: position 39,980 of record JAANDH010001557.1, read on the forward strand.
TTTTAATTTTTCATGTTTTTTTTTCTTTTGCATTTTGCTTTTTGCCTTTTGATTTTGTTTTTCAGGCCGACCTTCACCTTTGAGGGAATACCTCACCACCCCAAAGGCTACTACGAGACTCCACCGCTTTGGTGGTTAAGTGTAGCTTTGTCACGTGTTCCACCCGCTTCATCTTACGGGTTTCACACGATCCAAAAGTTCATAAGTCGGTTATCTTCGCGAGATAGACATAAATCACCTATATGCCTATCTGGTACTCTCGATTACCGACCCAGAGGAACAACTACACACGCCCCGAGCCCATCTCTCAACTCTCATTTTGCTACCTGTCAAGATTTTAAAAGGCATCATGGCTTCCCTCTCAGAGTATTTTCCTGCTAAATCCTTGCATATGTTTAATCACTAGAGTCAATTGCATTTCCTAGTTTTGACTTTCTCAACTTCACAGGGTTCCTCCTCACTGTTCATATTTAGGACTTTTCGAGTTTTCCTCTTCCATTGATCATCAACAAAAACTTGAAATTTTCTCCTTTTACTCGAGAAAGTAATAAGAATAAATTAAAGGCATATCATTGTGTGAAATTGCAATTTGAAAATATTTTTAAGCTAAATAGGAAAATTCTTTTTTTGATAACAGATCTTGACATCAAATGAAATATCTCTTGGAGGTAGTATCTTTTCTCTCTAAAGAATGGGGTGATTGCAAAACCAAATCATTTGGCTCGATAAATGTGCCTATGACCTTTTTTTGTTTCGCCTTATCCAGCTATTGTGAATAAATGGGTTAAAAAAAAAGAAGCAGCATGTGAAACTAAAAAATTATGTAACAGATTGGGTTTAGGTAACATTGAAGTCAACACTTGTGTGAATGCATTGAAAAGAAGAGACAAGATACTGGCTCTGTCTTATTGTAAGCTACTGGATGCATTTGACAATGAAAAAGTTCAAACACAAGTGCTATATAAACCCATACATTTGATTTCATGACGTTAAGACAGTGTAAGTGTACATCAGAAACAAACACACACAAATGAACCATAAACTGCAAAGACATAACTACGAGAAAAAAAAAAACATAGCAAATAAAAGACAAAAGATTGCCAAATTAAGTTTCTATACCAGAACAAAATTATAAGTTACATACAAAGGTACTCTTTTCACCTATTATGATTCTTCATTTTCGGTAGGCTAACATTTCAAATAAAAGTTGATTAACATTGTGCCAGTAACCCCAAATATACTTGAATAAGAGTTTGGGCACAAACATTTATATTTTGACAATCCGAATATGCTTCACTGGAAAAATATAGAGAAAAACCAATATTCTTTCATATTGGCTATGTAACAATCTCTATGTTTTCTAGGTATCCCGCATTTATCTTGAAGAAAGTCAATATGACAAGTGATTAGAAAGAGAGCAAGTAGTTTTACCTCATACAAAGGCTAGTCTCTCTAGGCAGCCTTTTGGTTGATGCACTCTGCCCTTAGACTCCTCGATCCATCCAACTGCTCAAATTCATCACCAACAGTCTGTTTAAGCACCAAAACTTGGCTCTTTAACGAGAGAGAGGAGATGCGGCATTTTTACCATGTTGCTTGTTCTTGAAGAAAGTTACGTGAAAAAAACAAGTAGGAGTGTATTTTTTGAAATTTATCTTCAAATTCTGAGTCTTGAAATATAAAAGATGAAAGTTCTTTCCAAAACACCAAATTTAGAACAGTTTTTTTGCCGATTTTTAATTATATAGATGCATACATGTCTAAAAATGTAGAGATCAAATAAAATACAATGAAGCTTGAATTAGCCGATGACACTATTCAATAGTTTAAAAATAAAAAATCATACTTGTAATTGTAATGGCGTATGTTACATGAACACAGAAACAAAAGGAAGCTTTGCCAAGAAAGTGTACGGGAGAACGTGTGATGAAACATTACAAAGAGACTGGAGCTGTCAAGAAAACTATGAGTGTTTTATGCTGTACTCCAGAGAAAATGGAGCTTTTAATGTTCGTTTTACTCTGTCAGTATATATATATATATGTATATATATATATATATATATATATATATATATATATATATATATATATATATATATATATATATATATATATATATATATATATATATATATGTCTTACAATTAACCATCAAATAAGAAGAATCCTGTGCATATGAAAAAATAGAGCAGCAGTTTGTATTCTCTACTCACTTAATGTATACTTACTTTAATCAAAATAAATTGAGAAACTTTATTTTCAATTTTGAGGCATTCTTTTCTCTTCCTATATTTTTCTCCCGGATCACAGAGTCTCCTCTTGTTTACTTTTTTTCTTATGAGCAGTAAGATAAACTGGATGAAGAAAAATCGAGGATCAACAAGAAGAAGAAGAGGAGGAGGAGGAGCTTATGTAGGTAAGTTTAGTGACAGGAGAAGGTAAGTATAGAAAATAGAAGCTAAAACTCTTAATACTTGTGCACGAAGAAAACAGCCTTATTACCGATGATGTCAGTAAATTTACTTCTTGAATTCTTAGAATGCATGTTTACTGTGTCCTTCATGGTTGTGGAAACAATTTGAGAAGTAACAGACATTTTGAGGCATTCTTTTCTCTACATATTTTTCTCCCAGATGACTGAGTCTCCTCTCTTTTTTTTTTCCCCTAATGAACAGTAAGATAAACAGGACGAAGAAAATTCGAGGATCAATATGAAGAAGAAGAAGAAGCAGAAAAAGAAGAAGAGCGTCTGTAGGGTGAGTTTAGTGGCAGGACAAGGTAAGTACACAAAATAGAAGCTAAAACTCTGCACGAAGATAATTTGCAGAGTGATTTTTTTTCTTCGGAAAAGGGGCGAGATCATTTATGTAATAGTAGAACAAGAAAAGAATAAGAAATTACCTTATTGTGCAGAACTGCTCCAGCAGATTGACATCCTTGCCGCGGTGCTTAGATTCTATACAGAGGAAATGCATCAATGTTTTTTGGGCATTAATTTCTTTATTCCCTCCCCCTCCGAATCACAAAAATACTCGCTCAAACAGAGGGAAAAAAAATATGAGCGTCGAGTGTCGCACAACCATTATGCTCTATTGTCGGCATCAACTATGAAAAATAAAAAAGGCTTGTGCAGATCCCTGTGAACAGGAGGATTGAGTGGACACGGGCGGAACGGTCACTCTCCAGATTCAAGGTGCCTGATTTTTCGGGATCACGATCTTTCATGGTTGCCTGTTTGGATTTTTTTTATTTTTTATAAGATGGTGGTTGACTGTCTATGGAAAGTGCTTTATTTATGCAACGACGTAGTGATTTTACAGAGAATATATAAGCCGTTTCTCAATTAATTAGAGTCCCTTCTTTTTATTAAAGTCAACAAGAAGAAATTAATACACCTATACTTCTTTCTAAATAGCGGATAGAAACTCATTTTGCTGGTTACGTACTTAACTCTGTAATTTATCCCTTGAACTAGTTAAAGTAACAAAACTAAACGATCAATTCCAAGCCGACCCGAACCAGGGTTAGCACTGTTTGACAGGGCCGGTCTTGGACCAACAATCTAATGGACTGGACCCAAGCACACTGTCAACCCATCAGTGGCTCGATTTGCTTGACCTTTTTTTTTGCATTAAAAAAATTAAATGCAATTTAAAAAAGTAATTTTGTTCGCACCCCACCCCTTTTGCAAAGGAGGTTGAAATGCGAGTCAGCAAAAATTCTTTTAAAATTGAGGTTTTGAGGAAAATTTTCAAGAGAAAGGGATCCACCCGTCGGTACGAGGTCCAACCGTTCCTGCCGCCTTTAACAGGGGTAATTAGACCAAGGACTAAGGATCATTTGGATCGTGTACGAGTTATTGATGCAAATCCTATATGCTTGTGCATTGAGGTTTTGGATTCAAGAACCAAAATTCATCTTTGAATGAATGAATTTGAAGATTGGAGGGTTTTCAAGTTGGTTCAAAA
>JAANDH010001558.1:0-41560 GCA_011799765.1 Nymphaea thermarum
TCTCCTAGGATTCTATGTTGTAGTTAATGTCCTTGTGATATGTGAAGTCTCCTAGGATTCTATGATGTAATTAATGTTCTTGTAGCTTGTGAAATCTCCTAGGATTCTACGTTTGGAGACTCTTAGAATTCTGGAAATGAGATTATAAATAGAGGCTGTGCAAACCATTTTGGTCACGGCTTCTTCTCCTCAACTTCTTTTTGTTTTCATTCTCTCTTTCTCTCTCTCTCTCTCTCTCTCTCTCTCTCTCTCCTCCTACATGAGTGTTGCTTTCTGGTTTCAGACGTTGGTGCTAGATTTCTATCAGTTCGTTCAGATGTATGGAGTCCATCTCCCATTTTGTCAAAGTGGGGATCAACGTATTTATAACTTTCATAGGTGATTGTACTAGGTTTACTTGGATCTATTTTATGAAAAATAGAAATGAAATTTTTGACATCTTTGAGAAATTTTGTGTTATGGTGGAAATGTAGTTTGCAATTAAAATCAAAACTTTGCGCTCAGATTCAGGGAGATGTATGTTAGTCAACTGTTTGAAAGTAATTTGTAAATGAAAAGTGTTGACTTATGGTGTATTTGGGTCACCTATTCAGGTCTGGATCTGGACCCGATCTAGTGTTACTGTTATGGCCCTATTTAACCTTTGTAAACCCTAATTGTTAGTGTGTGACTGTGAATAATATTCTAAGAGAGAGAGTGTATGGTTGCTAGTAGGCACCAGTCCTCCTCACCCCGTGGTTTTTCTTCCCTCTTGTTGAGGGGTTTTCCACGTTACATCCGTGTTCGTTTTTTATTCTCTCGCTTTTACAGTTTCTACATGGCATCAAAGTCGAATAGTTTCTGAGATTACTGTTCAAATTTGACAAAGAATCCCTCGACTCTGTTTGGTGAGAGGCCCTCTGTCGCCGTGAAGTTCCGATGGACACCGTCGACTTGTGCTATGACATTGCCCGAGCCCAACATCGCTCGACGCACCCGACGCTCTGCCTGGTATCTTCGCTCAAGCTCCTCCATAGCCCGACAGTGTCCCTTCTGTTTCACTCTCGCCCGAGGTCCAATATCGCCTGCCTTTGTTAGCGTCTCGCTCCAACGACATCGCCTGAAGCTCGCGTGCCTCCCCTCTTCCCGTGTCTATCCCAACATCGCCTCCATCGCCCGAAGATTTACTGTCTGCATCGCTCGCTACCCAGGCCCCTCAAAGTCTCTCCTAGTACGCTCTGTCTGCCAGTTCCCGTGGAGCTCTGGCGCCTGCTGTTCTGCTGCCGTGGTTTGCCGTGAGTGGGGGGGTGCCATCGCCCTGCTCTTTGCTCCAACGCTGCTCTGCTGTTACATCCTCGTCTACTTCAGCTCGAGCCTCTACTGTAGACGAGAGACGACCCCTCTTCCCGTCTCTGCTCCTTGTCGTCGGCTTGCCTATTGCTCCCCTCTCTGGCCCGACTTGTTGTTCATCGTCTGAGACGCCGCCCACTTCTGTTGCATCGTTTCAGCAAGTAATCTCTCTATGTTTTTTATCTTCTGCCCTGCTGTTCTGTGTTTTTTGCTGCGCTCTGCTGTCTCTCTCCATGGTGTTGGTGGTTATATCACTGCTGTGGGATGGCAGATTCATCCTCTTCTACTATCAATATTGGGTCATATTGAGGTTGGGGCTGCTAGAACTGAAAACATTCATGTTCAAGTTACCACTATTCATCTGACAAAAAAAAATTACCTCCAATGGTCCGCTATGATTACTAAGGGGATTGCTGGTCGGGGCAGGATTGCGTATGTTAATGGGAGGAAGGTTGAACCTGTTGAGACTAGTGCTGCTTGGGACACTTGGTTTCTTGAGGACAACCAAGTTAAAACTTGGATTGTCAATTTTGTATCTTCTGATATTCAACCCCTTATCCTTCGTAAAAGGACTACGAGAGATATGTGGGTTATTTTAGAACAAATGTATGGCCAAAAGAAGAAGACCGTTTGAGTGTATCAACTGATGAAAGATGTCTATGCTCTACGACAAGGAGATCTCTCTGTGGCAGACTTTTATGCAGCCTTAAAATCCAAGTGGGAGGAACTTGACTACTGCTCTGATGGTACTTGGAATTGTCCCAAAGACCAACTACATCATGTAGCCAAAGAATGAGAGAATAGGGTATTCGATGACTTTGAAGGAACAAGGAGTCAAATTCTTAACTCGGAAGAATTGTGTAGTATTGAAGATGTCTACTCCCGTGTTGAAGCTGAAGAGCAAAAGCGTCTGGTTATAAGTGGAAGAAAGGGGGATCATACCTCATATAATGAAAGGTCTGCTCTTGTTAGCCATGCCTCTATGGGAGCTGCCTGACCTCCTCGAAAGTGTACGCACTGCAAGAAAACAGGTCACACCATGGAGTTTTGTTGGGACCTGCATCCTGAAAAGAAGAATAATAGAAGGAGGTCTTCTAGTGGGAAGAAGTCTGTATCTGATGCGACCAACTCTAGTGGAGGGAAAGCTTCTATCTTTGCTGAACAAATTCGTGAGCTCCGTGCGTATTTGAGTCAGATTGATGTTGGTCAGGCCGAAGCATCAGATGATGTGAGGATTAACCATGCTCTTGCCATCTCTGAAGAAAAAGGTAATTCTTGTATGGGAGAATGGATTGTTAACAGTGTGCTACCCACCACATGACTGGCAATCCTAAACTCTTCCATGAATATAAGCTCTCATCTGGAAATGAACGTGTTTCTCTTGCCGATGATTCCTTTACCTCTGTGGCAGGAAAAGGGAGTCTTTCTTTGTTAAACAAATTCTTAGTGCATGGTGCCTTACATGTTCCTCATCTTCCCTTGGACCTCTTGTCTATCAGCAAAATTACAAAAGAGCTGAATTGTGAACTCATATTTTCTGCAAATCGTTGTGTTTTGCAGGAAATTGGTGACAGGAAAGAAGATTGGGATTGGTTTGGTGTCTGAAGGCTTATATCGATTACCAATTAGTGTGGCCACCGCTCTTATGACAGCTGTCAGCAGAACAGAGGAGAGGAAAAAGGATTGTCTTCAGTTGTTTTTGTATTGGCATGAACGCCTTGGACATCTTCCTTTTGGAATTTTGAAAGAGTTATTTCTTGATTTATGTTCCAGTTTGGACATGTCTATGATATCTTGTGATGTATGTCAATTTGCTAAACATGTTAGAGCTTCATACTTTGTTTCTACCAGTCATGTCAGTGAAGTTTTTTCTTTGATTCGTTCTGATGTGTGGGGGCCTTCAGGAATTCATACCCGTCAAAGTTTTCAATACTTTACAACCTTTATAGATGATTTCTCCAAGAGTACCTTTGTTTGTTAAAAGACCGTAGTAAAGTGCCTCATGTCATAAAGACCTTCATTCTTCTTGTGGAGACCCAATATGGCGGATCTGTTAAGACCTTCCGGTCTGATAATGCTCGTGAGTATGTGTGTCAATTTGTTGAAGATTTCTTTCAAAAAAGGGGGATTGTTCATGAGACGTCCTATAGTTATACCCCTCCACAAAATGGGGTAGCTTGAGAGGAAAAATCGTCAGTTACTCAATGTCACCAAGGCTCTCTTGTTTCAAAGGAATCTTCCAAAACAATATTGGGGTGATGTTGTTCTCACTAGTACATATCTCATCAACCGTATGCCTAGTCGTGTGCTAAATGGGCGGACTCCCCACTCTATGCTTACAGGGAGTCGTCAACCCTTTCTCCTTCCACCTCATGTCTTTGGATGTGTGTGACCTCGTGTCTTTGGATGTGTGTGTTTTATTCATGATCACAGTCCTCATGTGAAAAACTTGATCCAATGTCTATTAAAGGTGTTTTTGTTGGGTACTCACCTACTCAAAAGGGGTATATGTGCCTTGATCCTACCACTGGTCGAGTTTATGTTACCAAGGACGTCACCTTCTTGGAACATGTCTTTTACTTTTGTGAGAATCCTCTTCAAGGGGAGAAGTCTATGTCAAGGGAAGAGTATTCTCAAAGTCAAGAGATTCAATTCACAGATTTTTTGGATTACAAGCGGGAAGAAAATCATATTGTTGCAGATGTGCCTGAGCATGAGAGAGATGAAGGGTGCTCTACTGGGACTGAGGATGAACATAGTCACTTGTTTGGGCAAGTTTACTATAGGCGAAGAATACGTACGGATGAAGTGACTAGTGGTGAGAATTCTACCCCCAATCCCAATGCTATTCCTTCCCTGGATGACCCAAGCCGTGTTCGGGAGATTCAGGTTGAAGCTGCAAATGAAGAGCTTCCCATTGCCCTAAGAAAGGGTGTCAGGTCATGTACTCAACACCCAATTGGTAACTTCGTATCATATTCTAGACTGAGCAAGGATTACAAATGTTTTGTATCTTCTCTTTCTTTGGCTTTGATTCCCAGGACTGTTACAGAGACTCAGAATGATCCCAAGTGGAATCATGCTATGCAAGAAGAGATGGAAGCCTTGACCAGAAACCAGACGTGGGAAGTGGTAATCTGGTTGGATCTAAGTGGGTCTACACCATTAAGTACAAACCAGATGGGAATGCTGAGAGGTACAAAGCTCGCCTTGTTGCCAAGGGGTTTAGTCAGAAGTATGGGATGGACTACTTGGAAACCTTCGCTCCCGTTGCAAAGATGAAGACTGTTAGAGTTATCATTTCTCTAGCAGTATTGAAGGAGTGGAAGATGTACCAACTTGACGTTAAGAATGTTTTTCTCAATAGTGACCTTGAAGAGGAGGTGTACATGTGTATGCCCTCGAGATATGAGGAACCAGAAAAATGCTGTAAACTGAAGAAAGCTCTATATGGGTTCAAACAATCGCCCCGAGCATGATTTGAACGTCTTAGATTTGTGATGAGACAACATGGCTACGATCAAGGAAATGGAGATCATATTCTGTTTGTAAAAAGGAAGGAGGGTAAGGTTACTCTTTTATTAGTCTATGTTGATGATATGATTGTTACAAGTGATGATGAAGAAGAGATAACACGTTTAAAGGGTTTACTGGCTGCCGAGTTTGATCTCAAGGACCTTGGCAAACTAAGATATTTTTTGGGCATCGAAATTGCTAGGTCAAATACGACCCTTGTGCTGAATCAGAGGAAATATACCTTGGATTTACTGAAGGAAACAGAAAAACTAGGGTGTAAACCGGCTTCTATCCCTCTGGATGTTGGGCACAAACTCAGTATTAAGGATGGAGAACCTTTTTGTGAAGAGGCTACGGGGAGGTATCAACGTCTGGTTGGAAGATTGATCTACCTCACTCTAACTAGACATGGTATTACATTTGTTGTTAATGTGATGAGTCAATTCATGCATGCACCTACAGATGCTCACTTGAAGGCTATCGACAGAATCTTGTACTACCTGAAGAGGAATCCTAGCAAAGGGCTTCTATATGTGAAACAAAGGCCTATTGAGATTGAAGGGTATTCTGATGCAGACTGGGAGCTGTGTTGATACTAGAAGATCCACCTTAGGGTACTGTGTCTACTTGGGAAGAAATCTAGTTGTTTGGAGAACCAAGAGACAAGATGTTTGTTTCCGCTCAAGTGCAGAGGCTGAATATAGGGCTGTTGCTATGGGAGTGTCAGAATTACTCTGGCTGAAAGTATTGTTGACTGATATTGGTATGAAGACTGAAGGGCCTATGAAGATGTACTATGATAACAAGTCCGCAATCAATCTGGCCAACAACCCTGTATTACATAACCAAACAAAACATGTCGAGATTGACCGCCACTTCATTCGGGAGAGGATTGATGCCAGAGAGTTGATTCTACCATATATGAAGTCTGAAGACCAAACTGTTGATTTTCTGACTAAAGCTTTATCTTTGACTCAATTTGAGAGGAATGTATCCAAGTTGGGCATTTTGATATGTATGCCAAATTTGAGGAGGGGTGTTGACGTATGGTGTATTAGGGTCACCTATTCGGGACTGGATTTGGACCCAATCTAGTGTCACTATTATGGCCCTATTTAACCTCTGTAAACCCTAATTGTTAGTGTGTGAATAATATTTTAAGAGAGAGAGTGTCTGGTTGCTAGTGGGCACCAGTCCTCTTCACCCCGTGGTTTTTTTTTCCTCTTGTTGAGGGGTTTTCCACGTTACATCTGTGTACCTTCCTTGTTCCCTCGCTTTTACAGTTTCTACAAAAGGGATATTACATCAAAAATCTTGTGCCTACACACCTGAATAAAATAGAGTGGCTGAAAGAAAGAATAATAGACATATACTTGAAAGTAGAAACCACTAGATCTCTTCAGTTTGACACTAATGTTCCAAAAGTTTATTGGCCAGATGTTGTGTATGGTAGTATAATAAATAAATCCAATGCCATCAGGGGTGTTGAATGGAATATCTCCATACGAGAAGTTGTATGGGCGGAAGCCAAGCCAAACTACGACATGTTAAATGTCTTTGGTTGCACATGCTTTGTACTTATACCAAAACAATTGAGAGACAAATTGTCACCTAGAACAGAAAAATATTGTTTTTTGGGTATAGTAGAAGATAAGAAAGGCTACAAATGTTATGATCAATTGGAAAGAAAATGATGGTTTCAAGGCATGTAGTGTTTCATGAGCAAAAACCATACTTTGTACAAGAAAAAGAGAAAGGAGAATGAAAAAAATGTAGATTTGTCGTTCTTAATTACATATCCTTCAAGAAAGAATTGTGATGAAAAGGGAGGCCAACTAGCTATGGCAGAAGAGTTGAATGCTTTAAAACAAATGAAGAGATGAGATCTTGTGAAACTTCCTCTAGGGAAGAATGTCGTGGGTTGCAAATGGGTGTTCAAAATCAAGACCAAAGTAGATGAATCAATTGAACGTTACAATCAGCAATTTGGAACAGATTACTCCGAGATTTTTGCACCAGTGGCACATATGACTACCATCAAAACTCTTCTAGCAGTTGCATCAGCAAACCATTGGAATTTGTGGCAACTAGATGTAAAGAATGCATTTTTGTATGGAGATATAGAAGAAGAAGTTTATATGCAGCTTCCACCAGGTGTTGAAGATTCAGAAGGCAAAGTATGCAAATTAAAGAGGGCCCGTTATGGGCTAAAACAGGCCCCACGAGCATGGCTTGAAAAGTTTAGCACAACAGACAACTGTCAAAGAAATTGGATTTAAGCAAAGCCCTTCATGACCTTGTTGTTTGTATCTTCTTCAGAAAAAGGCAAATGTTTATTGCTTTGTATGTTGATGATATGATTATCACTAGAGATGATCATAGAATTATTGATGAAGTCATGAAACAAAGAAAAGGCTTGCACAAACATTTGAAATGAAAGATCTTGATTTCTTAAAGTATTTCTTGGGTTTAGAAGTTGCTTACTCAAGAAGAGGACTGTTTCTATCCCAACACAAATATGCATCAAATATTGCGGCCAAAGCTAGACTACATGATGATAATACAAGCGTGGAAACTCTTATGAAAACTGTTAGAATACATAATGTTATGGGAACCGGGTCCAGATCTGGACCCGGTTACTTGGGGCGCGGGTACCGAGGCAGGGCTCGGTACCCTAGGCGGCCTCTCTTAGCTCCCTCTTTATATTTTCACTAGTGGTGTAATTGTTGATTAAGTGAAATATATTTTTCTCTCTCCTAGGGTTGCGGTAGTGCACCTAGGTAGAGCTTCCCGTGGCTTTTTCCTCGTTTGAGGTTTTTCCACGTACATCTTGTGTTCATTTTCTCTTCTTCCTCTTCGTGGTTTGTGTTTCTACATGGTATCAGAGCCATCGAAGTTGGAGAAGAGTGTTCTTCGTGGATCGTTCGTCGTGGGAGCTGCCGTCGCCCGACGCCGTTGAAGTTCCGGCGTCCGTTTCCGTTTGCCGCCCTTTTTTCCGCCGCCGTCACTGCTGCTGAGTGTGCAGCCGCCGTCGTCGTTTGTGCTGTCGCCCCTGTGTTCCGCCGCTGCCGCCGCCAGTTGCGCCGCCGCCGCTGTTCCACTGTCGCCGGCCGCCTTTCCTCGTGCTGTCCGTGGTATCCGCCACCATGGGTGGCCTCTGCTATCGTATAGGGTTCTGCGCCATCGCCTAGGGGTTTGCGCCGCTGCCTAGGGTTTTGTGTCGTCGTCTTCCTCACCGCTGCCTCTTCTTCATCTTGGTGCCGTGTCCTTGGTTGTGATGGCAGAAGAGATGGGGTCCCAAAAGGATACTGTTCTTGACGCGGGCAGCGCCTCCAAGACTGAGAATGTGCCGATCCAGGTCACTTCTATCCTGTTCATTCCCTTTATTGTTTGCATCTTCCCTCATTCATCCTTAAGTTGGACATTTCCAAGGCCTTTGATTCGGTTAGTTGGGAGTTCCTTTCTGACCTCCTCACTCGTCTTGCTTTTGGTCCGTCGTTTCGTCAGTGGATCCTCTCGCTCGTCACTGGGGCCCAGCTTGCGGTCTCCTTCAATGGGTTGTGTGGCGAANAGTGCTTTTCTGCCTTATTTCGTCACGCGATTGTCGTTGGTTTCCTCACTCCACATTCACTCCCCCACTTGCAGACCTTCTCCACCCTTCAATATGCAGACAATTTTCTCTTGTTTGGCACTGCTTCCCGCCAACAGATTGTGAGAACTTGGCTCATCCTTAGAGTTTTTGAGCTTGTCTCAGGTCTTTCTATTAATTCAAGGATAATTACCTTTCTTGGTCTGCTGCACTTGAGATTGGGATTACTAGCCGTGGTCGTCTTCCCTACATTACTGGAGACAAACCGCCGCCTCTTAAGTCAGATCCTCAATGGGCGATGTGGGCGTTGGAGGACAGCCAGGTGAAGGTGTGGATCATCAGTTCTGTGTCAGCCGATATTCAGCCCCTTATTCTGCGCAAACCTACTTCTTTTGATATGTGGACGGTTCTTGCGAAGATGTATGGTCGTAAGAAGAGGCATCTGCGCACTTATCAGATCAAGCGGAGCATTTACTCCTTGAAACAGGGTGACATGTTTGTGGCTGCCTTCTATGTTGCCCTGAAGACCAAATGGGAGGAGCTCGACTATCATGTTTCTGATGAGTGGAACTGTGGTTCAGACCATTCCCTCTACTGGGACAAGGAATGGATGGATCATACCTTTCTGTTTCTGGGTGGCCTGCGGGATGATTTTGAGCCTATTCGCAGTCAGATTCTCAATGGCGATGATATTCCGGGCATAGAAGAAGTCTATGCGCGGGTGGAGTCCGAGGAACAACGACGTCTTGTGATGCATCTTGACGCCAGCCTTGGGGGTGCTCCCTCTGCCTTTGTTAGCAGTGCTTCTGGCACGGGGCCGCGGCCTGCCCGTCGGTGCACTCATTGCCATAAGCCTGGTCATTCTGTGGATTTCTGTTGGGATATACATCCCGAAAAAAGACTTGTCAGAGGTCGTCCTCCTGTGGGCAAGTGGGGTCCTTCTGTATCTGACTCTAGTCAGAGCACTTCTTCTAGTGGGTCCAAATCCAAGCTTTCATCTGATCAACTCAAGGAACTTCAAGCCTATATTGGACGTCTCTCTACTACCCCGGAGGAGGCCTCCACTTCTGAGGGGACTCAACTAGCCCAAGCTCTTGTCGCCTCTACTGATCAAGGTAATCCCTCTCCTAGTGACTGGATTGTTGATAGTGGTGCTACTCACCACATGACAGGGGACTCACAGTTATTTCAAGAATATCAACTTTCTTCTGGCAAGCAACGCGTATCCATGGCAGACGGGTCTTCTATATCTGTGGCTGGAAAAGGGAGTGTATCCCTGCTAAACAAATATCGCCTTCACAATGCGTTACATGTTCCTAATATTCCTGTGAATTTATTGTCTGTCAGCCGTATTACAAAGGAATTGAATTGCAATCTGATTTTTTTTTGCTGACCATTGTTCCCTGCAGGACTTGGTGACGGGGAAGAAGATTGGGATTGGTTCAGTTATTGATGGGCTATACCGGCTGCCAGTTCAAGTCGCGTCTGCTTTGATTTCTGCTACGAGTGGCCAGTTGTCTGGTGTGGAAGATCGATCTACTATTCTGCGGTGGCATGAGCGTCTTGGTCATCTTCCATTCCCTTTAATAAAGAAGTTGTTTCCTCATTTGTTTACTTCTGTTTCCATTGACTCCGTCGCTTGTGAAGTGTGTCAATTGGCAAAACATGTCAGGGCTTCGTACCCCATTTCGTTGAATAAAACCACTCATCCTTTTGCCTTAGTCCATTCTGATGTTTGGGGTCCTTCGGGAGTACCCACTGGTCGTGGTTGCCATTATTTTCTGACGCTCGTTGATGATTATTCTAGATGTACGTTCGTGTACTTGTTGAGAGAACGTACTGAGGTTCCTATCGTTGTAAAAAACTTTGTTGCCTTTGTGGAAACTCAATTTCAAACGTCGGTTCAAGCTTTTCGCACAGATAATGCTCGGGAATATGTCTCCCAATCTCTTGATGATTTCTTGCGTAGTAAGGGCATTGTTCATGAAACTTCTTGCAGTTATACGCCCCCACAAAANAAGTGGTTACAGGCTATGACTGAGGAGATGGGGGCTTTGGCTAAGAACAACACATGGGAAGTGGTGGATATTCCTAGAGGAACTCACTTAGTTGGCTCTAAGTGGGTTTACAATGTGAAGTACAAACCCGATGGCACCGTTGATCGATATAAAGCTCGTTTGGTTGCAAAGGGATTTAGCCAGAAGTATGGGATCGACTGTCTTGAGACCTTTGCTCCTGTTGCCAAGTTGAAGACTGTGCGGGTTATTCTTGCTCTTGCTGTGCACAGGAAGTGGAAGATGGACCAGCTTGATGTGAAAAAAGCCTTCTTGAATGGCCATCTGGAAGAAGAAGTTTATATAAGTATGCCTCCTGGGTATGCCCAAGAGGGAAAATGCTGTCACCTCAAGAAGGCCCTGTATGGTCTGAAACAGTCTCCCAGGGCCTGGTTTGAAAGGTTAAGGATTGTTATGAAGTCTACTGGGTACAAGCAAGGGAATGGGGATCATACCCTTTTCATAAAGCAGAGAAATGGTATGGTTAGTCTTCTTCTAGTTTATGTGGATGATATGATAGTCACAGGCGATGATGTAGAACAGAACAGAAAAATGAAAGAAATGTTAGCTAAGGAGTTCGATCTCAAGGATCTGGGTAAGCTGAGATATTTTCTGAGAATAGAAATTGATCGATCAGAAACTGGGTTGGTTATGAGTCAAAGAAAGTACACGCTTGACTTGTTAAAAGAGACAGGAAAACTTGGTTGTAGGCCGTATCTTACACCAATGGAATCAGGCACAAAGATCAGTATCAAGGCAAGGAATGTTCTAAATGAGGAAGGAAAAGGCCGATATCAGAGACTAGTGGGTAAGCTTATCTATCTTACACTAACTCGTCCAGATATCACATATGCAGTGAATGTTCTAAGTCAATTTATGCATGCTCCCACTGATTGCCATTGGAAGAGTGCAGAAAGGGTGTTAGGTATTTGAAGAACAACCCAAGAAAAGGTTTGCTCTATACCAGACAGGATGATCTTACCATTGAAGGCTACTCTGATGCAGACTGGGCAGGGTGCACCGACACGAGGAGATCCACTACTGGCTACTGTATTTTTCTTGGTGGCAACCTGGTTGTTTGGAGGAGCAAGAGACAAGAAGTGTGTTCGAGGTCTAGTGCAGAGGCCGAGTACAGGGCTGTTGCTATGGGGGTGACAGAGATGCTGTGGTTGAAGATTCTTCTTACTGACATTGGTATTAAACTGAAAGATAAAATGAAGATGTACTGTGACAATAAGTCGGCGATTAATCTCACTAATAATCTTGTCCTGCATGATAGAACCAAGCATGTGGAAATTGATCGCCATTTTATCCGTGAACGCATCGACTCCAAGGAGTTAATTCTGCCATATATGAAGTCTGAAGACCAGGTTGCAGATGTGTTGACTAAAGGGCTTTGTACTTCTTCATTCGAAAAGAATGTTAGCAAGCTTGACATGTTTGACATGTATGCCAAGCTTGAGGGGGAGTGTTAGAATACATAATGTTATGGGAACCGGGTCCAGATCTGGACCCGGTTACTTGGGGCGCGGGTACCGAGGCAGGGCTCGGTACCCTAGGCGGCCTCTCTTAGCTCCCTCTTTATATTTTCACTAGTGGTGTAATTATTGATTAAGTGAAATATATTTTTCTCTCTCCTAGGGTTGCGGTAGTGCACCTAGGTAGAGCTTCCCGTGGTTTTTTCCTCGTTTGAGGTTTTTCCACGTACATCTTGTGTTCATTTTCTCTTCTTCCTCTTCGTGGTTTGTGTTTCTACAAAAACAAATGTCAAGCTAAGAATTTTTGAAGGAAAGAAATTAGAAGATCCTACAATTTTCAGACAATTTGTTGGAAGCTTGATTTATCTAACCATTTCTAGACCCGATATAACATATGCAGTCCATGTAGTAAGTCAATTCATGAATGCTCCTACATCAATCCATCTTGTTGTTGTACTAAGAATTATAAGGTATGTGAAAGGTACAATGGATTATGAAATGTTTTTTTCTTCTTCAAATTTTGAAGAACTTATAGCCTTTTGTGATGCTGATTTTGTTGGATCAATAACTAATCGGTTATCTACAATAGGGTTTTCCATCTTCTTTCGTATGTCTATAATCTCTTGAAAAAGCAAGAAATCAGTGTTGTACGTAACGTACGATACGGGGCCATATCGTATGAAACATATCGTCGCGATTCAAAAATACGATATGATATACCACCAGTATCGTAAAGTTACGATACGTTACGATAATGTTATGATACAATTACGATACATTATGATATAGTTACGATACAGTTACAATATAGTTACAATATGTTATGTACTTATGTTATGTTCATTGTTGTGCTTTCTAGATTGATATTGACATATTGTTATGAATTGTGATGTTTATGAATGATGAAGTAATGAACCGTATCTTTATAGCAATAATAAGTCTTTCATTTTTGTAAAACATGTTTTTTATGAAGAACATATTATTCTTGATTTTTACTGATTTTTTATGATTTTTTCAGAATTTTTCCTATTTTTTCTGATTAAGTTTTTAAAAAAAAATACAATACAGTTACGATACTTTATGATATTTTATGATACAGTGTATCTTAAAGCCAAACCGATACGGCTTACAATACGCTTTTTACAACATTGGAAAAAACAACAAAGAGTAGCTTTATCTACGACTACTGAAACTGAATATAGGGCTACGGCCTAAACTACAGTTAAAAAAACACGGATAAAATGGTTGCTAAATGAGATTGGAATTCTTATGATAAGACTAAACTGATTTGTGACAACATAGTGCAATTCATATTGCCAAAAATCCAGAATTTCATAAAAGAAATAATCACATTGATTGCACTTTACAAGAAGAGCATATGAAGAAGGATTGATTTCTCTTGAGCACACAAAAACTGAAGACCAGGTTGCTGACATGTTTACAAAGAGTTTGCCACCATTGAAGTTTAGAAAATTTGTTAGCAAACTTCGCATTATGTCACTCAATCATGCCAAGTTTGACGGGAAGTGTTAAAATTCTAGACTCAAACTTTTCTTCTTGGTCAAAGTCTATTCTTGTCTACTTTATTATAATGTGTTTTAACATGTTTTACTATTTTACCCCTTGTAAGTGAGGACAATTAGGTACTTTATCTATTTTCTGTATCTTAAGTTAGGGTTTCAGCCCTTAGGAACTTGACGATTCTTTGTTTTACTGTGTTATGTTGGCTGTTGCTGCTGCTATAAAGCAGCTTGAAGACTAATGGAGATTTCATCTTAAGAGTTGCATTTTCTGTTCAATTTTGGTTTGGGTTTGATATTCTAATAAGAGCCTCTTTTCACTAAGACATAAAACTTTTGCTTGCAAGGTAACATAGACCATAAAAGCAGGAACAAAATGTCACACTTAAGATCTCAAAACATCAAGAGAATGAAACTTTATTAATGATAATCAAAGGATCTTTATGTTTCTGCATGAGAGAGAGAGAAAGGGATCATTAGGAAAACAAACCTGCAATTTAGGCACTCGGGTTGCTCCACCTATTAATTCGACTGCATACAAATCACTGACTTTGAGACCTGAACTTTCCAGAATCTCTTTCACAGGGATCAGAGAGTTCTCCCACAGATCTCCACACAATTCTTCAAATTTTTCACGAGTGATAGTACTCCTACACAATCAACAAATTGAACCTTTTAGATTGTCCTTTACTTAAAACATAATGAAACTGGAAAGCATTCAGAGTTGCAACCAAATGAAAGTGGAAGGCATGCCACCTACTCCATGACATAATGATATCATTAGTGCTTCCTTACAATTGGACATTTTGGAACATATAGTTTTAGAAAAATACTTTTGTGACTTTCAGTATAAGAGGAGCAGTCTAACAGTTATGACAAAATGCGCGGAGGGATATGGAAATGCCGGTTACATACATCTAGATTTATACAACCAAAAAAGGAACAGTATAAAGCCAAGAAGGTAAGTGCAGAAGTGAAGAAACCACCACCCTAAATCCACCAAGAAATAAATTCTATAAAATTGAGACAAAAACTACTCTCACCCACCTAAAGTCACGATCATTATAAAGAGATTCTACTGATATAGGTGCTACAGTATTTGCACTTAAAATTTCTTTCGTACGCTTAACTTGCTTCTTTAGTTTAGCCATTGCCTTAGGGAACTTCCTCACATCGACTTCATTTCCAATTTGAGCATTGAACTCATCTGCAAAATGTTCCACCAACCGTAGTTCCATGCTTTGGCCTCCAAGTTCTGCAATCCATCTTACATCTTTAATCTGCAGCAAGTTCAAAATGGGTAATGGAAAAAGATAACTCGCAAAAAAACAAATGAGAAATTGAGAATACAGAGGAGGTGAAAAAAGGGCAAAGTGCAGCACTTCCTTTTATTCACTCTTACTTGGATTTATGTGATAATGCTTTTTCTTAAAATACATACTGTGTTTCCTTAATGCAGTTAAGAAAAATTCAAATAGTACAAGCCATGAGCAGTCCAGAAACAGTATGAGAATTGACAAATTTGACAATTCTAGGATACCAGATCAACAAAGGGCAAGCTTAATTTACCAATGGTAAATTTGACATATAATCTTATTTATCTGATGATGATCAGCTGGTAAATAATTTGAATTCTTGAACATTTTCAATTTGATTTGTATATCCTATCTAGTTTCTTTTTGGAACTTTTTCTATAATCATTTTCCTTTCAAAAATGCTTTTGGTTCCTCAAATTCAGCAAAAATTATGTTAACTTGCATAAATTAAAAATGCAGGAAAATGTGATTCAGAGGATCAGTAATTCTACGTTGAAACTATGCCTGGGCGTCGGGCCGGGCCGCCCGGCCCGGCCCGATACCCCTCGCCCACCGTCCCCCGCTCCCCCTCCTCCTCCGTCTCCCTCCTCCCGCTCCTCCTCCGTCTCCCGCTCCCTCTCCCCCTCCTCCTCAGTCTCCCGTTCCTCCTCCGTCTCCCTCCTCCCCTCCTCCTCTGTCCCCCGCTCCTCCTCCCCGCCCTAATCTCTGATAGCCCCACCCTACGCTGCTCCACCACTGAAACCTTGGGCTGCATCCTTGCCCGCGACAATCTTGTCGCCAGATCGCCGCCAACACGCTCGACGCCTCTGACGCCAGGTCGAGACCGCCGGGGAGGGGGAAAGGAGTCGGTGAGGGAGAAAAGGCGCCGTGGTGGGAGGAGGAGGAGGAGGAGTGCGGCCGCCAGGAAGGGGGAAAGGGGGTCGGTTGTCGGCGAGGGGGAAAGGCGGTCGGTCGTCTGCCGTGAGCGTCGGGGCGGGCCGGGCCGGGCCGGGCCGAGGCCCGGGCTATCGGGCCGAGCCGGGCTGGGCGGCCCGATACCCACCCCTAGTTGAAACACATATTCATAGCTCATATGTTGCTTAGAAAAAACAAAAATAAAAAAGCATGCATATGCTGGATAGTTGTTAGACCAAATTAATGCCCACTGACATTGACTGACTTGAAATAGGATAAGGAGCGCACCATCCATCAGATGGGCTCATAATGGCAAAGCCAGCAATCAATGTTCCATATAATTAGATGGGCTCAGTGTGGTGAAAGCTTGAATTCTAGTTATCTTACATGATTCTGGTGCAGTTGTAAATTTGAGGACATGAGAAGCCAATGACGGACAGTACATGAAACAGTCTGAAAAGGACTTGTCGATGAAAAAAACAAATCATTGTTTAAAATGCAATTCTGAGACGATAGAATGATTAAAAACTGAAACCAAAGCAACAGGGAAGAGCCATCAAAAGGAAAACTAATATAAATTCCAAAGTAGGAAATAAATGAATCAAGTAGAAAGAGAAATGACAGTCTAACAGTTCAAGCTTCAAATACAAAGTTTTTTCCTATTTTACTAGTCCTGGAATTGAGATAGTTGAAAAGGGAAACATGGAAAAAGGGCTCTGAAAAAGTTCTCTGCTCGATATCAGAATAATTTTTGAAATCTGCTGGCTTTCATGAAATCTGGAATTCTGAACCGCTATCATTGCTTAAGAATATAAGGTTGATCGATTGTGAATCACTTCATTATGAAAACATTGGAATAGCCTCAATCTCCATTTATTCACATCAAACTCCTGAAGAGGTAATAATTAACTCAAGCAGGCTATTGTCTTCAAACATGAAAAGCTTGCAGGTCTCTTAGCTGGCACTCTCAATTTTTCTTCTTAGCAACTTAACGTAATGCTAACCAGATCATATAATGAAAATATACCATTTCCCATAGCAGCGATTTCGATATCAAGCAAAAATAGCCACAAATAGAAAACTTACTTGAAATTGGTTGATGGAAACTTGCCTCCCGAACTCCTTGGCGGGATAAGATGAGAAATACGCCAGGGCAGCATAAGTACTGCTGGAACCCATGTGGTAAAAAAGGACATGCCGCGACTCATTTGAAAAGTCCTTGTCTATTCCATATTGCAATGCCGCACCCGAATGCTCGTTAATTAATCCGAGAACATTGATCCCAGCCAGCTGAGCAGCTTGAATCAACTCCCTTCTCTCACTCTGCCCAAAATAAGCTGGCACGGCGATCACAGCGTCCTTTATCCCTATCTTTGCATGGGAACCCGCCAAATTCCTCCCATAACTCAGTACCATTGCGACCAATTCCTCAGCGGAATATACGACCCCATCTTCGACCCTGACCCCGGCACTTCCTCTCGAATCCTCAACCAAATCATAGGAAAGATACAACGAATCCATCAAAGTCTTGACATACGGAAATGGCTTCGCGAGTATATCACGGGTTCGTGAATATACTTTTTCTGGGTACCTTGCAGAGATTCCAAAAGCCTCTTCTCCAAGCAGACGGTCGCCAGCGAGGAAGGCAACAAGTCCTGGGGATTTCCTTTTGGACATCTCATTAATGGCTACTGAGATTGGCGGTTGTCCTGGTTTCAAATTCACAACAGCCACCTTCATCCATTCCGAACCGAGATCTATGCTAGAAACGGCAGATTCAGATGGAGTTAAACGGACTAAAGAAACAATACAAACAATCAGAAAGATCTTCCACAAAGTGCCTATTTTCTTCATCATGGCCTCAAAACCCTATCAGATCCAGATAGGGTATCGTCGTCCCAAACTCCTACCTTCTCCCGGATGATCTGCGATTACAATAACCTTAGCTTTGGGGTGAGGGCGGGGGAAGTAAAGAGAGAGAGAGAGGGTCGCACGAGAACGAACTTGTTCTCGCGCTCACGAAAACTTTGGAAAGAAAAAGAAGGAAAGGGGACGAAGGAAGGCTTGTGCCACGTCAGGATATTTATAGACTCCTCCTGCCATGTCACCGTTATTGCTAAGAGCGAATCAACATTGTACACGTGTAACGACGGAACACATGGCATCATGTCATCGGCCCTGTGCCGTGGAGTCGGCCACCCAACCATCGTTGGCCAGAGCCTTGCGAACCCAGAAAATTAATTGACGGTGCAAGTAAAGAAAAGCTGATGGGCAGGTTGACCGCTCCTAGGGGTTTTTGGTAAAAGTCACCCTTAGGTTCCGTAACAATCATTTTCTAGCAACAAACAGAAGGGTTGCTAATAATTTTCCATCTCCCGAAACTGTCAAATCTCTTAGTTCTTAATTATTGTTATTAGCACTTCACAACGAATCGAGTCAATTCAAACTCCCATTAAAAAAACTCAATCCAACGAGTCAACCTTGAGTTTAACTTATATTTGAAACGTTAAACAAATAGAGTTTAAATCGTAAGAACTCGAGTCATTTAAGATTGCCTGGCTCGACTATACAATTAAAACCATTTAAAATATAAAAGTACACTGAACTAACTTAAAAGAAACTATATGGTTACCAACTAATGAGAAAAATAGAGTAGAAATTTAAATATGCTTAAACCAATATCGTCCAAATCGTTTTTTTAATCAAATCAAAAAGTTAAAAAGTTTAGCAAATCAATAAATGGAATTGGAATAAGAATTAAAATTTGACACTATATATTTTTCTTTACATATATGCATATAATATAAATATTTTAAATTTTTTAATTAAATGGTTAAACGTGTACTTTAATTAAGAAAATTTTGGAAAGCATTAAGAAATCAAGCATGTATAAAAAAATTAAAAATATATATATTAGCTTTACCGTGTTGGAAAAGGAAAAGATAATAAATAACCTTCCCGCCTGTTATTCCATGTAAGTTAGTGGTTATTCCATGTAAGTTAGTGGAGACCGTTGGCTCTCTTCTCTCTCTCTCTCTTTGTCGTTTCTTCGTGAAGGCACCACCCAAAACTTGATGAATAGCGCCTGGAATAACCCAAGAACTTCCGTAAACGCCAGTGGAGGATAAAAGAAAAAAGGAGAAGAACTCCGCCAGAGTTATAAAGTTCGGAAATCGTTTGCCGACATGTGGGAGGTGTCGGTAAAGGCCATACTTACAATGTTGATAAAATGTGTGCGGTAACTTTTACCTTCGACGTGTGTGGGTGAAAGCAACTTTACCAATGATAAAATGTGTGCGGTAACTTTTACCTTCGACGTGTGTGGGTGAAAGCAACTTTACCAACGCGTGTGCATATGTCAATAATTTTTTGCGGAAAAAACAATTACATTGATGCGAGCATGACCACGTGACAATAGAACTAACATTTTTTTTATCGATGCTTGCAAAATGAACGTCATTAAAGATATTTTTATCGATGTTCTCTTCTAAACGTCGATAAAAGTAAAATGTTTAGCGACATTTTTGAGCTGGATGTTGATAAAAGCTGAACTTCATCGACATCTTAGCAGCACGCATCCGGAAAAGCTATTTTTTACTGACATTTTGTTCTGGACTTAGGTAAAAGCCCAACTTCAGCGACACCATAGCATCATGCGTTAGGGAAGGCTACTTTCACCAACGTCTTGTCCCACATGTCAGTAAAAGTTAAACAGCCTTTCACTGACATCTATTTTTCCCTTTTCTTTTTTTTT
The DNA here is from genome assembly GCA_011799765.1 of Nymphaea thermarum. Lineage (NCBI taxonomy): Eukaryota > Viridiplantae > Streptophyta > Magnoliopsida > Nymphaeales > Nymphaeaceae > Nymphaea > Nymphaea thermarum. The sequence goes on from JAANDH010001558.1 coordinate 19,451, forward strand.
TTGTAGTATATTGTTTATAGAGAAAGATGAGAAAAAGCCCATCTATATGGATTTGAGAGTCCTGTAAGTTTCTGATCTGTTGTTTGGTTCTGGTTATATTGTTGTTTGCATATAGGTAGTGTTTGATGGCAAGGAAATCTGGAATTGGAAATATATTTTCTGGAAAAATGGAATGAGAAAAATTTTTCTGATTCTAATTTTGGGGGGGCGTTTGATAACTGAGAAATATATTTCCAGAAATATATTTCTGCGTTTGATGATAAAGAAACATATTTCCAGGAAAGGCTAAAACGGCTAAATCTAGAATTCAAATGCAACTAAATATTTGACAAGAATGTATAGACATTGTAGCTAATTACCTGATTCCAAGCAGAATTATTGAACACATCATCTTCAAGCAGTTGATGACAATAATCAAGTTCATTTTTCCACCCACCTAGTAAGTTCTTAGCATCCCGAAATAGTATCTTCCTAGTAAATTCTAGCTCCTTCATCGTTGCTTCTTTTCCAAGTCTTTCAGCAGTCCAACGGCCGTGATGCCTGCAAGTTATATGGAGATCAATTTCCCTCACAGCAAGCATAGACAAGTTATGCTTGCACTCAGTCAGTAAGCACAAGAGTGAAACAAACCATGTAAAAGATATGAGTTTTGTATTGATGAAATGCAGTTGCCTCAGACTTCATATTGCAGCTATCAAGCAAACTGCAAGGATCAACGGACTCTCTTGGCCTTCAACTCACCAGATTTAAGAGGGAACTAAAAGGCTATCCACCCCACTCCCTTAGCTGGATGCTGGTAAAAGGATCCGACGCTGTGGGAGTCAACACACAAGTTCTTCTCCTGTTCTTCTTTCAAGTTCCTTGGATCAGGGGATACTCCAACAGCAGCATCAGGTTTCTCACAATCTTGACTTGCAGGCACTGGTTGTCCAACTTCAAGTGATGATTCAGCAGCACACGTACTCTCAGGTTGAGGAATGGAGTCATTTGTGTCATTTTTGGTAGGAACAGGTTGGGAAATCAAGGGTGAATTCACAGACAAATCAGCAAGTGGATCATTTCCAGTGCGGAGACACGAGAATGCAGATGTGAACCCACTATGGAAGGAAAAACCACTGAACGAGAAAGCAGGAAATGCTCTTATGCAGAAAATTTAAAAACGAGAATTAGATCCAAATCTTTGAACAATTAATCGAAACAAAATCAGCACTCATCTACTCATAAGAATGGAAACCCAAGACAAATAAAATTGTGAACTCGGATTTGAAGCACAAAAGCATTTTTCCTAAGAAACCCAGAAACACTGAACTCTAACCCCAACCAGACTTCCATCTCCAACAGAAACCACTATCCACAGAGAAAACGAAATCCACCTACCAATCAAATCCGAAACAAGACAAACTGAACCATCAGCAAAGAAAAAAACAAAAAAGGACCCATCATCAAATTGTAGCACAGAGAAGATAGAAACGAGGAAGGTTTAACATCAAATTCAAGATGAACACTTGAGACAACTCACCCGTCTCACCACACTTTGAAGCAATGCAGCACCCCCTCAACCCTGCTTCGAAAATGTCCCAATCTGCATTCCTGAGAAATTAACAACGCAGAGAAGGAAAAGAGGTCAAATGAAAACGCGCCCAAAACCAACATATCCATTTTCTTGTTTGGATAGAGGGTTTTGGAAGAAATGAAGGTTAGAAAGAGAGAGGAAGGAGAGAAGGGGGGCATGGGTTTTGCTTAAAAACAAAACTCTCGGCCTCCATGGCTTAGGGTTTGAGAAAATTTTAGAACCCTCAGCTGCCATGGCCGCTGGTTACAAAGAGAGATAGAGATAGAGTTGAGAGGGCCAGAGAGACGACGATGGGAGAAGGAGAGTGAGAGGGTGAGAGAGACGACGAGGGGAGCAGGAGAGTGAGAGGGCGAGGGAGATGACGTGGGGAACAAGAGACTGAGAGGAGGAGCTAGACGACGAAGGAAGGAGGAGAGTGAGAGGGCGAGAGAGACGACGAAGGGAGGCAGGAGGAAGGTGAGGAGGAATGCGACTCTGCGGGCCTGCGGCAGGAGAAAGGTGAGGAGGAAGGCGACGCTGCGGGCAGCGGCAGGAGGAAGATGCGAGAGGCAGCGGTAGGAGGAAGACGCGCGAAGCAACGGTCCTCAAAAAAATTTCGGAAAAATTATTGTTTCCGGAAACATTATTCAGAATCGACCTTCAACGGTCGAAAAAATAATTCTGCGTTTGATACGCAGGAATTTTTTTTAAATTTTAAAATATTATTTCATTGCTACAATGGAATTCTTATGTATCAAACACTACCACACTGAAATGCCTAATGTATCATGATGATCTATATCCTAAAAATGATGTGCCCCCAGTGCAATTGGTTATGCTTGAACATGATGCATGAGAAGCTGATTACGTTAGTGAATTAGTTCTGCAGTCTAAGGGTGGCCCGGCTCGTTCGGCCCGTTTAAGTTTAAAAAATATTTTTTTATTTTTTTTTGTTTTAATAATATATATTTATTAATATATATATATATATATATATATATTATACTTTAAAAAATTTATTTTATGATTAAAAAGTTCTTTTTTATTTTTAAACGGGCTGGGCCGGACGATACCCGCCTTATTCTGCACCATATAATGCCTATCAATATTAAAGAGCATGTTTAGGTGATATGTACTCCAAACCATTTTTCTCTTACCAATGTTTTGATGAAACACACCATTGAGATTATTTTGAATTTTATGAATCATGTATGTAGGTAAGAATGTTCGATATTAGGCCCCATGAAAGTATGTTGACAATCATCAGAGCTGCTTTTATATCTTTATATAAAACAAAATATTTCCACCAGCATTTTATATCTTTTGTTGAGTATTCTCTTGCTTGAATTGAATATAATCTCATCAGACCTGCTTATTCCTGTTTAGAGAGAGAGAGAGAGAGAGAGAGAGAGAGAGATAGATAGATAGATAGATTTCAGGTACCATTCTTCATGGTATGCTTGCAATCGTGCAAGTTGCTTGTACTTCTGGTTATTTAATCTTAAGTAATTATCAATGTGATTTCAGTGAGCTGCATGAATCTCCTGCCTTTTTCCAGTCTATTGTATTAATGCTTGTTCGGTATCAACCTTGAATGATTTGCTCGTTTATCACTCTTTGGTTTTCCTCTCACATTCATGTTCAACTTCATGATCTTATCTTTTGTGAATTTGAAACTAATGGTTGTTTTTGTTATCCTTTTTGGGGTATATCTGAAGCCTGTTCAACAACCACATATGATGACTAGGATCATAGTGGAAACATTGGAAAAAAACCCATCCAAGAGGAGTAATTAACATGGGCTGGGGTGGTCTTGGAAACTGTATGCAGTTGTCTATAAGTCACATCAGAAATTGACATTTCATTTATTTGAATGCACTAGAAACTGTAAACTGTATGCATACTAATTGTGAATTTGTCAGTAGCAAAAGGTAACGACTTTGTGTATTTGCTTGACAACTGCCCTCACGATTGGCTTTTCTTGCATTGTGCTGTTGTAGTAAGACTACTTGATTGTAGCCATCATTTTTTAATTTTTTTGAGTTGTTGACTAAAGGGCAAAAAAAAAAAAAGTACAACTTGGGTTATATGGGTTGGTCTCTTTGCCTTATGTTATCAGCTTGGGAATCAATTGTTCCTTGTAGGTTCATGCCACATATATCATCATAGAAATTTGTCTTTTGGGTAGCTAGATATAATCTGATTCAACAGGAGTAACCGCATGTTGGGAATCATAAGAATACCCAACGGATGTGGCGGTTGGGAATTACAAGATTTTCGAATTGCTGTTTTAGAATTCCCGACGGCTCTAGCCGTTGGTAATGTATGTATAAATGCGAACGGTTGTAATCCGTGGGGAATAACTATGGCAAATGCCAGCGGCATAGGCTGTGGGCAATTCTACTGCCCACGGGAGCAGTAACGGTCACGAGCCGTTAATACCGATGGCTAAGGCCGTTGGCGATGCACAACAATGCTGTAGTGTGTGACTCTCCTTACACAAATGTGGAATAAATATGAACAGTTATTTTTAATTTGAGTCTCACTTTAATTGGAGTATATGTACGAGCAGGTTTAAGCATGAGTCAATCACCAGTTCCATGATTGCACATTTGTTATGAAATGAACTTATGGGAGTGGGTATCATACAAGTTACTAGGATTGGCATTGAGCAGAGGTTTTTATTAATTCATTTTTATTTTTGAAGTGTTGAAGGTTGCTAGTGCGGTCTGATTTGGCCGCAAATAAATCTGTCTTCCTCCATCATATTGCATACTAGTGTGTACTTTCTTACCGTTACTAGAGTGTAGTCATGAAGTTCAAATCATTACCAGCTTCGTTCAGATCAGTTGGGACCATAGTCAGGGGGCACATTGGGAATTAGCAGGTCAAGTATATCGGTACTTTAGAAATTATGCCAATTCTAATTGAGAATGTCGATTCACCTTCGCCTTATAAAAACCATAGTGCACTGGACGTTAAACGCAGAGTGGAAGGTGGTCATTTGCAATGGTTAAAAATCAAACATGAAAATAAAATGTCGAGCGTTTGATGGCCTAGAGTTTCGATTCAAGAATGAAAAATCCATAATTGTAATTCCTCCTCAAATTGGGATAGAATCAAAATTCCAGGTTTCAATTTCTTAATTCTAGCAACAAAATACACCCAACCGTAAATGTAACATGCAAGTCCCCACTTGCATAGCAATATCCAACAAAAGATAGCATGGATGAACACCCCTCTAAAACAGTCCTAAACCTCCATGATATTATAAAAGATCTCTACCATGCTTCTTAAATGCTTCAAATATAAATTTATCATGTTAACAAGATTATTATCGATAATATTAAGGCAAAAATCCACCAAAAATAAACTTGTTAAGCCATGCTCACCCCCTCTTATGGTGCGGTAGCTGATGTAGGCTTCCTCGCAGCCACCCCGAACAAGACTACCACCTAATGCCAAGACAGTCCGCAGCCAATGCCCAAATCTTGGGTGCAAACAAATCAACGAGAGATAGAGGCAGCATGAGGGCAAGCATGGGCAGTCGAGAGACAAAGAAGAAAACTAGAGGGAGCTCCGGAGAAATGAGAGAGAGCAAGTACGAGAGAGAGTGAGGGCGAATGAGGGAGACCAACCAGAAGAGACAACGGGAGAACGACAGAGGGTTCCACTAAGCGGGAGAAACAGATGAGAGAATGGGAGAGACTGAGGTTGAGAGGGAGAGCGGGACACAGAGAGAGGGAGAGAGAGTGGGTCAGACGATAGGGGCAGTGAGCAGACGGGAACACAGAAGAGAGTGGCGGGACAGGGAACGAGAGTGAGGCAAACAGTGAGGGCGAGAGAGAGTACAGGGCAGGGAGCGGTTGAGAGGGAGAGCAGACGAACGGGGGAGAGCAGAGAGAGGGCGAGAGATCGTGCGGGAGAGGAAGAAAGAGACTGCGAGGGAGATGAGGAGAGCAGAAGAGAAAACGAGAGAGAAAAAAAATCGAGAAAACGAAAGGGAGAAAGGACTCACCTATCTGCCGCCAACTTCTCCTATTCTTCCTCCTTTGTGTTTCTTCTTCCAAGTCCTCTCCTTCCTAAATTCTCCGTCCTCTTCTGCGTCACTCAGCCTAGGGCTGCTTGCCCCTGCCTCACTCAGCCTAGGGCTGCTTGCCCAGCTCGAGCTCGACTCAGAGCTTGAGTCAAGCTTCCTAACACAAACTCGAGCTCTACTCGACTATACAAAGTCCAGCTCATCGACTGGCTTGACTAGAGTGTCTTGTCCATTGCAACTTTGGATCTCCAAACCTTTAGAAGAGAGAGAAAGAGAGAGAGAAGTTGGGGATTTGAAAGAAACCAAGGGAAAATGAAGAGATGATTGATTGATGTTAAGAAGTAATGATGAGAGTGTAATAACGAGAGTAAAAAGTAAAGGTGACTGACTCGGTGAAGGGAGGGGGAAAAGAAAAAAGGAAGGTGACTGCGTGGGTGAAGGGAGGGAAAAGAAAAAGATGAAGGGAACGAAAGGGAAAACTAAAAACTTAAAACAAAATTAAAGCCGGCTTGTGCGGTGAAGAGAGGGAAGTAAGAAGAAAAACTAAAAACGTGATATTAAAGTGAGCGAGTCGAGTCGAGTTTTACACATAACATCGACCAATGTAAAACATTTTGTCCTAAACAGGTGAACCGGTTTCAATAAGTTAGTGTATCGGCTTTCAACATTTAACGAGTTTATAACGAGTAGAGTCGAGTATAAACGAGTCAGAGTTCCTAAAACTCGAACTCGACTCGTTTATTGTTTCGAATGTCATTGTAAGCTTGAACTCAACTAGTTTATAAACGAGTCGAGCTTGAGACGAGTATTTTCGAGCGAGTTCGAGTCGAGCTCGAGTTGCTCGATTCACTGTCCTAACTCAGCCTTTTCAACCATAGTCAAACCTTATTCTTGACCCACCCAACCTGCCACTCGAATATCTCAAGCATGAGAGAGAGAGAGAGAAATGGAGATGACATATACGTCATTTCTCATCATTTCCTCTCATTTCTGTCCTTTGACTTTCAGTTTTGGATGGATTAAAGGTGGGGAGGGAGAGAGACTTTCAGTTTTGGATGGATTAAAGGTGGGGAGGGAGAGAGAAAGAGATAAATGGAGATGACATATACGTCATTTCTCATCATTTCCTCTCATTTCTGTCCTTTGACTTTCAGTTTTGGATGTATTAAAAAGGGGGTTAAAACCTCTCCCTCAACTCTTTCTTTCCATCCAAGCAACCCTATGTTAATATTTTCCATTCATTTCCATCCATTTCCCTTCATCCAAACATAGGCTTATTGTGGGTAAGCCCCGCCAAGTCATTGCCAATGCTCAAAAGGAGAGACAATGGCCTCCCCCACTCCCACGGCCTTTGTTGGTAAGTTTTTCTTGAAAAAAAACCTTATCGAAAGAGAGATCCATTTTTTCTCAATTAAAAGTTAACCTATCCTAAGAAAAAGTAAAATTTGTCCCTCACGATCACTAGCGTCAAGCTGATATTTGTTAAACTCAGCTTAGCAGTCTAGTGGTTCTTTGTGTTACATTGAAAAACTAAGGGCAGCTGCTCATAAAGTGTCAAAAGTAAGGTAGCTCTTTTGGAAACATATTTAATGTTGAGCACCTGTATGCTACTTAGTTAATCGGTATATGGTTCAGTGGCAACCATAACAGAACTTATCTAAAGGAAAGTGAGACCAGAGAAGGAATATAATTGGCATGAAGTGACAAGCCACTGACCCGACATGTGCGAAGCTTTATGTCTTGGCGGGTCGGGTTGGATCAAGGTCCAGACCTTGACCCAAACCAATCGCGTGAAATTGCCCGACGCCAGCTCTCTCTTTGTCTTGGTTGTTCTTGCTGGCTCGACTGCTTGAGAAGCAGGAGGTGGACGAGGGTGCTACGGCGACGGCTGGGCCGGCAAAGGAAGGGCGACGGTGGCGCTAAGGTGAGCCATCTCTATCCCTCTCAGTCTCTTCCGTTTTCTTCTTCTTTCTCACCCTCTATCGCTGTTGTCTCTCCCTCTGTCCCGACTCTTCTCTGTCGAATCCCTCTCTCACACCCTCTCTCCCGCCCTCTCGCCTGCACTGTCTTCCTCCACTACTCTCTCATCTCTCTGCTCACGTTCTCTCGCTATCTCTTTTGTCTTCTCTTCTCCCCCTTGCCGCTCTCTATCAATCTCCCCCTCTGTCCCGATTTTTCCTACTATTTTCTCCTCTCCGTCTCGGCATTTTCTGTTGCCTCCCTTTTGTTCCGAGCTCTCTCCACTCAATCTCTATCTCTCTCGCAAGCTCCCAGCTCTTGCTTGTTTCTCTCGCATCTTCTCTCGTCTTCAGTCTCCCTCCCTCTCACTGTTCCCTGATTCCCCCGAGCAATGTCACCCCCATCTTGACTTTTCTCCCTCTCTTTTTTGAGTCTCCTCTCACTCGTAGTGTCTCTCACCTTCAGCCGAGCACTCTCTCGGTATTCTCTCTCACCCTCTTTTTCTTCACACTCGATCGCTATCTTATGCCATTCATGAGCCTTCTTCAGCCAACCCCGCCTCCCTCACAGCTATCATAGGCTCCCTTCTAACGGCAGACCCCTCTTTTGGACTCTCTTTCACTCATTGTCACTCTATTTAGTGATGTTTCATTGGAATTGCAGATTGAGGGACATGTCTTTTCCCTCATAACAGCGAATCGAATGTGTTGGTGGCAACAACATTGTATGATTTTAGCCACTTAGGGATCAATCAAGCATTTGAGGTGGCTGCCGTGAGTACTACTACAGATTGGACTCTAGGAGTGGGGTGAGTGAGGCCTAATCGGGCCTAAATTGTCTAATATTTTCTTTCAGTGTATGTATAACTATTATTTGACCATGCTAGATTCAAAATTGGGCGATTTAAAATGCATGTTAGTGACGTTGTTATTTTGGAGAATGTATATGACTATTCTGGAGGGGGGTTGATCTATGTCTATAATTATCTTTCTAGAATGATGGGTTAATTTTTGAGACAGTTAGGAAGCATGGTAGAGATTTGATGTGGTTAAAAATGTGTAGGACCGTTGTTGCGAACACGTGGCACATGCTATTGTCAGTGTGCGTATTGCATTGTTGGTTGGGAAAAAGTGTGTATGTTGGGAAGACACCTCAACTAAGAAAGCAAGTGAGAAACGTAGTAGTGACTGGTTAAATTGATAGCTCAGAGCTTAAATAATTGGTTACAAACTCCAAAGAGTTGGGAAGAGATTTATTGGAGGGTTTTATGGGCCGATACTACCCATTCGGCACCGTCTTAAGGTGATGACATATGCCTCAATTATTTTATTTCATACTTGTATAGATTGTAAAAAGACACAAGTAGAGAACTTATCGTTTGACTTTGTTTGGAGGTACTTCCGGTACGTTGAATAGACCTGAACGACAAGATTGGAAGCTCGAGACATTTTAGGTATTTTGGGCGACACGCAGTAGGTATGGCGACATTCCAGGCAAATCCTTACCTGGGGCCAACTTTAGAATGTATGCCCTTCAAGATCGTTGGATCCTATGTTTGTGTTACAATTGAATGAATGTATGCATATGATTGACTTATTATGAGATTAGTTTTGTTTTTAAAAATTACTATGCAATTGCATGTGCATGCTAGCAATGATAACTGCTTAGGATAGATGAAGTGGAGTATAAATGCGAGTATCTCCTCAATCCCGATTGTGCATTAGAAAACATCGTAGAATGATAATTGCATAGAACAACTACGAGCCAATCACAGATCGAGATTACCCTTCATGGTTTGACTAAATTTTGAAAGATGTGATTGATGTGTTTGATTAATGTGAATGTTGTAATATGTTTCGTATGCATTGTCGTGGGCATGATGCAAATGAATGAAATTGAATGGTAATTGTACCCGTAAAGTTATCACGGCTAGCTAAGAAGATTGACCATATGTGTAGCCCTTGTATGGAGACATTTGGAGGTATGAGTGCACTTGTGAAATGAACCAACCTCATGTGTTAGCCGGTCATTTTGTGAATGTGCTATCATAATGATAAGTAAGAAAGATTAATAAATGTGAGGCCAGTGAGTTGTGGCAATGTGTTCGGGAGATGTCCGGCCTTCACCACTGGTCTCACCTGTTTAGAGCGCAGGTGGTGCAAGGTCCTAGGATATCATTATGTGATGTGCTCGGAGCATTGAACTCCTGTCTTCCCAACTTGGGTGTCCTAAGGAAGACTGAACAACTCTTCTTGGAATTCACACATCCATGAATGATTGCTCTACCGCTACAGCGTGAATGGATCCGTATCGTTTCGGAACACCATGAGCTCGTGGTGTGCACGTGCTTGTGTTTGCACCTAAATGAACTATCAATTCACTAAAGCATATGTAAATAAAATGATTGTAAATGAAATGAATATGAATGAATTAAATGTGAATGATGTGAATATGCATGAAGTGCATGTGACTATTGAATGTGTTAATTGTGGTCATTGAGTGACCTTTACATGTTGTGGTATATGTAAAGGGCTTCTAAGAGAAGTCATGTGACTGCATGCTCCTATTACGACATGATAGTGTTTTGTTATCGTATTTGTTACATTTCAGATTTCATCTCTTACCTTAGAGGTTAGGGATTTATTTAGTCTTCTATTGTTTACTTTTTCAGGTTTTTGCAAACCCTAGGCAGCGGATTGATCAAATGGCTCAACTCACATCATACTGAAAAGATTTTGGGTCTAATATGGTGCCAACACATCATGTTTTAGTCTCATTGATGCATTGTTTTTGTTAAGCATCAATGTTGTAGTTGGAGCATTTTTTGTCATATTATTAAGAAATATGATGTGATTTTATATGAACTGAATTTATCATATAATGAAAAGTTGCCCTCATTGTCTTTGGTTTGCATAACAACTTTCCTTTGAATCGTTGTATCGTCACACCTTAACGTTTTATGTTTTAACAACAAAAATTTCTTGAGGGTCAAAGTGTTGAGGTGTGACACATATCCCTCTTTCAAGTACTGTATTCCAAACTACTAAGACCTCAAATTCTTCATAAGCTTAACCTAAGATCCCAAACAGAGGCCTCAAATTCTTTGTCAATTTTAGTAGAACTATTCTCAAAGGGCTGAAGCCAAGTGCATGAATAGTCTAGAACTTTGTTTAACATGACCCTAAGGCTGCAACCAGCCAAGTTGAGATACACCTGGATTCAACTAAAAAAACTCAAGGTAGACCTCCACTTGAACAAGTTTGAGTCGTAAAGAACAAGCTCAGTGTCGAGATCAACTCACGTTTCTGTTAATCTATTAGTTTCTTTTAACTCATTTAACTCATCAATTAGTTTAACCCATTTATTTAATTCAACTACGATGAACTGATTTTACTTAGTCTAACCTGTTTGAGTTCTTACAACTGAAACTCGACTCATTTAACATTTGAACTATAAATTTAAACTCAGGGTGTACTTGTTTAGCTTACCCTATTTAATTAATTCAACTAGGACGAACTGATTTTACATAGTCTAGCCTAATTGAGTTATTACAACTCAATCTCAACTCTTTTAACATTTCAACTATAAATTTAAACTCGGGGTCAAACTTGTTTATAAACAAGTCGAACTTGAGTCAAGTTTTTTCAAGCTGAGTTGGAGTCCAGCCTGAATTAGCTCAGGCTCCTTGTGCAGGCCTACATAACTCCGTTCTGCCTACCAACTTTCCCGACTTTCCAGCTAAAGCAACAACATGGAGTCATCCAACTTACACTATGCCCGTCAAACAAGCCCTGATCCACCAATAAGGCGCTATATTTTTTAAGAAGATAAACTTAAAAAAAGTTAAAGAGTATGCCCGTCTCAACACAACGAAATCTCAAACATGTATGTGTGGGTATGTGTGTGTGTATGAGAGAGAGAGAGAGAGTACATCTCCAAGGCACCTTTTACATCATGCATCAGGTGAAAATACAATGGACCTAGAATGAGGGGCTAAATTCCTTTAGGATGTGTTTCCTAGGTATCAATAGAAGATACGGAAGCAGAATCCAATTTTCCAACTGCCTCCCAAGTGAGGGACCTCTCATCACACCCTTATTGAGAAAGTACACAAAAATATCTAAGTCAAGATATTCTATAAGAGCATGGATTATTCTCTGAGATATAACACTAAAGCGGGGCATTGAAAGCCCTCCAAATTGTAACAATCACAAGCCGGTGCTTGGGTTCCCAGCGTTGGCAGCTATAACACCCATTCCACCTGCATGGACCTTGGATGTTTCCAATGCTGTTGGTTCACTGGGTTTGACCAAAGGGATGCCACAGGCTTCACTTTTCTGCACGAGTTCATCAATCTTGTGGAACTGGTAAGGCCATCTCGTGTTGTATAAGAACTGGCGAAGGTCAAACCTATTATCTTCTGGTGAATAACTCTGCAGAAAGCCATTCATTCTCTATTGAGCACAAAAGTTTCGAAAACACTACAGACAAAATCTTGAATATAGCTAGAAAATCATTAAGTTGAATGAATTATCTTGAATATAGCTAAAAAAACACAAGGTTGAATGAATTTGAAAACAACCCACGACATGCCGAAAATGACAAATCTCTTGGTCATACTGTCTGTATCAAAATAATAGCACGACACAAGCAACAATTAAATCAAATCCACATCACAACAATACCTCAGCATGATATGATGGCGTTAGAACAGTCATTTTATGCCGATTCATTGAATAGTACTTGAAGAAGTGCTTGACCTTTGCTGCCACCTCAGAAGAAGTAAGCCTGCCATGCCAGACATGGACAAGGTTCTGAAACATGAAAGGAGAAGTTACTAATCCGAATTGGGCACAGCTCCACTACAATGAATAATTAAAAAGTATCAAAGAAATATTTGCTCCTTCTGGGTGATTCCATTTTCTGACATAGTTCGTCATTCGCTTTTCAGACATGATGGTGAGTTTTCACGAGAGTGCACAGTCGCCTGTTTCATCTTGAAAACCTACTATACAAGCAAATAAGGTAGCTGTTTTCTATCAAAGAAGTTTTTCCCACAGAGCAAGGCTCTGGACTTGCTTTCATTTAAGGCCACAAGGATGCTTCAATACAGGCCCTCTCTTGGAGACCAAGGTCACATATATCGATGTTACCATACGAACATTTCAACATTATTGCTGAAAATGAAAAATGCTTACCGAGTGGCAATTTTTCAAAACATTGCCAATATATATATATATATATATATATATATATATATATATCAAAAGTGCTGCAGAATTTCCCCACAGAGAATATATAAGTACTCTGGTCCATTTTTTCCATTTTCTTATTGCCTTCGACTTTTTAAACTATCTTGAATTTTATCAACATTTTATAAGGAAATTAACAGAAAACTTATTTCATAATTTTTTATTTTATTCTTTACGTTCTTTTCAATTTTCTGATTTTTTAATTTCAAAAATCCGAGAAAAACTTGCCTATAGATACCTCGGAGAGTCAGAAAAAACATTTATGAAGATGTTGGAGACCCAAATACACCCCGAATAGCTGGAAGACTTCACATTCGGCATCAAGCAGGATTGCAGAAGAATGCATGTGCTCTTCTACATGTGCAAGGACAAAGAAAACAAGAAGACCATTTCATCCCATAACAATTTACCTCAATTTTTATCTGACAATATAAATAGTAGAACACAAAAGGTGACCATTTCTGAATTACTGAGATTCTGAGACCAACCTGAAACATTGACACAGGGCCACATCTGAAAATCTTTCTAAGCCGTCCATATAATGATAACTCCTCGTATGTCATGCCCATATCCACTTCATCTAACTGTGTCCAGACATAACTCATAAGATAGCAAATCTACATACTCTTCAGTGTAAGTGAATATCTTTCAACAGAAAGAACAATTTATTTCATTTGCCATATGTCACATTTGTAATCTATCATTCTCTAATTATTGTACTAACTCACCCTCGATCTGCAGTTATGCAGTTCGGAAACATTCTTCTTGAATAAAAGCAAACAAATAGATGACACAATGAATAGAGACCATCATGCATTTGCAAAACAATTCCCTCCACTATGAGTAATACTATTGGATATTAATGTAAATGAGAAGCACCTGTCAATAACGAACCCCAAGACCTTGAAGAGAAAATAAGAATGAGCGTCAGACCTCAAAAGCACCAAAAGGTTCAAAAGAACTTATTTACACATGCACTCAACATGCAGTATGACAAACTAAAAATAAAGAATTTTATTGAATGAATAAGAGGAAGTAAAAAGATAAGATAGAAGAGGGAACAGTCCTCAACATATAGGAGAAAACAGCACTGAGCCAGCGAGTGATCTAGAAAAGAGTTTCGTGCAGCTACAGACTGGAAAAGAAAATGAAAAATACAAGAAAGATAGAAATTCGAAAATGAAAGAAACATAAGAGAATATCATGATTCAGCCCTTTATGCATATGGATATGATTGAGATATGTATGTATTTATATGTACATAAGCATGTGTGTGTCTGTGTTATATATATCATATAAATGGATAAATATTGACAGTTTCTACACATATCTTAATACCCCCCCTCAAGCTTAAAGTGCTACTGCCAAAAGTTTTTGCAAAATCAGAAGTTAGAATGAGGAGAACACAATGCCTTGGTGAAGCATGCAGTCTGATACTTCAAGGCCACACAAGGGAGATCAATTGTCTTCTTCAAGATATTCCTTTCTAACAAAATAGACAATTTATCTTCATATGCTTTCTTCGCTCATACAATGCATGATTTTGAGCTTTATAAAGTTATAAACTGAACTCTTTTCATGCCAACACAATTTTGCAGGTTTTTCCAAGTGAACACCAATGTCTTCCAGCAATTGCCTAAGCCATATAACTTTTATTGTTACAGTAGCTGTTGCTCTATACTATACCAGGGGAACAACCCCAATAGTATATAAAAATAACTTCTGGTATTTCTTGCATCTCCAAGATACAAGAGATTCTCATAGAAAGACAAAAAAAAGTTGTGTGAATATCTAATTACCTAGAACTGGATTCCCTTTCCAAATGAACATCATTAAGCAATCAATTCAAGTAGGGAAGATAAGAGAAAAATACTTCTAATCCTTCATCTATCTTGACAACATTCATATATTTCTGTTAGTTCATAGTATATATTTACGTTGATAGATATATAAATTATCATGGATATTCTCTCCCAAGACAGTATGTCATCCAACTTCTTACCACACCTTACTTCTGAAAAACTGAACCACTCCAACTACCTTACTTGGGAAAGGCAGATCACTCCTTTCATAAGGAGTCAAGATCTGTACAAGCATTTTGATGGTTCCATTTCAATCCCACCACAGTTCATTCAACAAGAGATTAAGAATGAGAGAGGGGAGACAATTTCCACCCAAGAAATTCGTAGTCTTCAATTTATAACACGGATGAAACGAGATCAACGTCTTGTTGCATATATCACATCAACGCTCTCTCAAGAAGTGTTGATTTCTCTTTCTGATGACTGTACAACAAGACAATTATAGGTTAGACTTGCCGAAATTTCGGAGGCACATATAATATATTTGAAGAAGGAACTTCAAAATCTCAACAAAGGGTTAATGTCGATTATAAAATATTTGGGACATGTTAAAGGGATAGCTGATCAGTTGAGAGTTGCTATATACCTTGTTTCCGACAAAGAAAAAGTCCAGCAGACTCTTAGCGGTCTTGGACCAGATTTTTATGCCTTCACTACTACTCTTGAAATTTTGCCTATCTTGCCCACCTTCAAAGAACTTCAGGGCAACTGCTTCAACATGAAATGAACATGAAACAACTGATAGGAGGAACAAGCCAAGGTAATGCTCACAATGTTTTAGTTATTGAAGCTGCCGCAGGTCATGAAAAAGGAAATGAGGCTCATCAAAGAGACATGAACCGTGGGCATATTGAACAAAATGGCTGAGGTATTCTGCCAACACCGAGTGTTACAGGAAGATTTCAGACCAATACAACAAAGAAAAGGTGAAAACGTGTTTCCAATGTAACAAGAAGGGTCACATCAAAGCAAATTGCTGGTTCAACCCACAAAAACAGAGGCAATAAACCTGAAGTTGAACAAAATGTTAAACTCCCACCAGCCGATGTGCAACAAATATTAATGACTGCTCTCTCAAAGATGACGATGAAACAAAATGATCAAGGCGAATGAATTTAGGCGCTACTATTCATGCAACCGGAAATGCTGGTAAGTTACATGATCTTTTTTCTTATTATGGTAAAAGTAATATAGTTACAGGTGATAGAAGTTTTCATCTTATCACACATGTTGGGAATGCACAAATTTCTCTTCCAACATCACCATTTCCACTATCTTTGTCAAATGTTATCTTTGCTCCACATATTAAAAAGAATATTATTTCCATTTCTAAACTTGTAGATGATACAAACTCATCTGTTCAATTTACTTCTTCCTTTGTGTATGTCAAGGATCTTCTAACGAAGAAAACATTCCCTAAAGGGGAATGACAAGGAAATATGTATGTCTTCAAGGAAAGCCCTTATTTCTTACGGTCCTCTTCAAGTCCAACTCAATTGACATGATTTCCTTCCAAAGCACCTTCACAAATTCCAAGTTCTAGCTGTCTTCAATCAGATGTCAGGAAGCCAAATTTATGGCATGGTCATATTGGACATTGTAGTCGTGGGTTTTTGAAAAAAATTGCATAAGACAATCGCATTTCAAAATCCAGTCTATCTTTTGATTCCTATGACAAAAAATGTTCTAGTTGCAAACTATGTAAGAGTCATATGCTTCATTTTCATAATATCAAAAAAAGAGCTTCTAAACCTTTTGAAATTGTCAATTCTGATGTATGCAGGCCAGCTCCCATTGATTCCTCGTCTGGCTCCCACTATTATGTTTTGTTCATAGATTCTTATTCTCGATATACTTGGATTCACTTCATGAAACAAAAATCAAAAGTGTTTAGTATCTTTCGAGAATTTCATGCCATGATTCAAACACACTTTTCGTCTAAGATTGTGCATTTCCAGCGTGATGGTGGGGGAGAATATTTTTCACAGGACCTTATTAACTTTTTATGAGAAAATGGGATAACTCGACAGAATTCATGCCTATACACCCCACAACAAAATGGCGTAGCTGAACGGAAACATCGTTACATAATGGAAAGTGGTATGAGTATGATGCATGATAGTAATACTCCTATTACTCTATGGACGGAGGCTTTTCACACTGCTGTACATATAATAAATCGTTTGACCATGACAGTTTTGGATTCAAAATCTCCTTATTTCACTCTTTTTGATCGAAATCCAAACTACAATGATTTAAGGGTTTTCAGATGTGTGTGCTATGTTCACATTGACTCGTCATTAAGAAAAGTCTATGGTGGCAAAGTTGTTACAGGGTCTCTCTTCCGAATACGCAGTAGCAAAGGCGTAGATGTTGACTAGAATAGAAATCTCTGACCTAGCTGAGGCTTACAACAAACTCAACCATCTAGCTGTGACCTTTTCTCCACCTTCCGATGATGCTCTTACCTCTATTTTGGTGGCTTCAGGAAGCCGTGGAGGTAGTGTCTCTAGAAGGAGAGGCATAGGTCGAGGGTCAGGAGGAGGTCATGGGAGATTTCAGTACACCTACTATGGGAAAATAGGGCATTTGAAGGAAAAATGTTGGGATAAGCATGGTCGTCCTTCCGCTGCATCTCTAGGAAGAGGTGTTGCATCTAAGCAGGAAAAGAATTCATTACAAAATGTATATGCAGCAGAAAGTAGGCACTAAGGCCAAGTGGGAGAATAAGAATCCATTATTCAATAACTAGAAAACTGTTGTTCATAACAGCTTGCTTTGTGCAAGGAATAGTGAGATATTTATATAAGAGAAGAGAGGAAAGGCTAGAGAGAACTAGCCGCTGAACTAGTTCCAACGCCGAGCCGTTGGGACTAGCCAATGGCTAGAACAAAGAAAATAGAAATAATAAAAATAAAAACCTAAAAAGACAACCTATTAACAATAATACATATATCAGCCTATAGTTATATATGTAATGTACGTACATAAACATAGGTAATATATACATAGATGTACCATATTAACACCCCCATCAAACTTATGGTGCTATTACTGAAAGTTTGTCTAAAAGAAAGTTAAATCTAAGAGAACATAAAGGCTTAGTGAAGAAATCAGCCAGCTAGAAGTCTAAGGAAACATATGGAAGCTTGATAGTTTTCTTCAAAAATTCTTCACAAACGTAGTAGCAATCCATCTCTATATGTTTGGTTTGTTCACAGAATGTATGGTTATTGGCAATGCAGATAGAGTTTTTGTTATCGCAGCACAATTCAGTGGGTTCTTCTATTTTTGTTCCTATATCAAGGAGCACTTGACGAAGCCAGTCAATTTCTATGGATGTGGCGGCCATGGCTTGATATTCAGCTTCGGTAGAAGAAAGAAAAACTTTCTGTTGCTTCTTGTGTTCGGGTTTGGGTCTGGACCCGATCCAGTGAGCTCTGGTTTGGGGACTACTTATATCATTGTAAACCCTGATCTTGTGAGTTAATGAAGTTCTAAGAGAGAGAGAGTCTGGCGGCTAGTGCACACCAGTCCTCCTCACCTGTGGTTTTTTTTCCCTCTCGTTGAGGGTTTTCCACGTTACATCCGTGTTCGATCTTTATTTCTCGTGTTTCTCTGTTACAATAGTTCCTAAGACTGCTGAGATTTTATTCAATGTTTTTGAGAAGTTGGACCTGTAAACATTGTACAATTTATTACAGATAATGCTGCAAATTATAGAGCTACAGGAGATATGTTATTTCAAAAGTATAGAACATTTTATTGGAGTCCATGTGCCACTCATTGTGTTAATCTAATGCTTCAAGATCTTAGTGAAATGCATGATATGAAATCAACTCTTGACCAATGTCAAGAGGTAACAAAATTTATCTATAATCATGCATATGTATCGAGTTTAATGAGAAAGTTTACAAAATGAGTTAAATTAATACGACCTGCACAAACTAGATTTGCCACAAATGTATTGACTGTGTAGACTGTGGTCAAACAAAGAACTTCATTGAGGCAGATGTTCGCTAGTGAAGAATGGGCTACATATCCACATGCTCATAAAAGAAATGCTTCTTTAGTTGTGGATATTATATTTAATAACGAAATTTGGGAATCATGTGTGAAGCTATTGAAGGTTTGTATTCCATTAGTTAAAGTTCTCAGGTTAGCTGACAGTGAGGATAGACCTTCCATAGGGTTACTTATACGAGGCTATGGATAAAGCAAAAGAGGCAATTCGAGACAACTTGAAAGGAAAGAAAAAGTTATATATGCCCATATGAAAGATTATAGATAAAAGGTGGACTGGACAATTTCATCAACCTCTTCATGCAACAGCTTATAATCTAAATCCTGCAATTAGATTTTCTCCTACATTTAAGAAGGCCAGAGAAGTCATGCATGGTTTGTTGGATTGTATTAACGTGTTAGTGGCAGATTCTAGAGAACAAGATGTTGTGCACAATGAGTTGGATCTATATGATACTTGTTTTCGGAACATGGGACAACCTATCGCCGTTCGAGCCAGGACAACCATGCGTCCAGGTAAATACATAGAAATTTTTAATTTACTTTGCATTTGTTACATTTGATTCTTTTAAAATTTTTACATTGATTTATTATATTTTTGTTTAGATTTGTGGTGGAATAGATATGGGTTTGATTGTCCAAACCTAGCACGTTTTGCAATCAAAATCTCAGCTAGACATGCAGTGCTAGTGGATGCGAAAGGAACAGGAGTGTGTTCCAACATATCAATAGCAAAGAAAGGAATAGGCTCGAACATAAAAGGTTGAATGACCTTGTCTTTGTACGATATAATATGAGGTCGAAACAAAGGTAATATAGCTAAATATTTACATTTTTTGTACAATATATTTATATGAAATTATATATTAACAAGTTTTCTCTTATTTAACGTAGAGAATTAGAAAAATCATCAACAAGGAAGCACACATCTCAGTTCGATCCTATCAGCTTGGAAAACTTTGACGATCTATAGCCATGGATTGAGGAAGAACCAACTACAATATTTGATGATGAAGATCTTGAATGCTTCGACCTTCAAGCTGAAGCAACAGAAGGCTTTGTTGATGAAGGAAAGTCTGTTAGTGCCGGTGGTGAATATGTTGGTGAGGATCTTCCAATTCTTGACGATGAAGAAGAAGAAGAAGATGGAGATGAAGATGATGAATGAGAGTCAAGTCAAGAGTGCTTTCATTTTATATGTATTGAACGACTTGTGAATGATGAATCTATGGTTGTTGAATGTTTTATTATCACTTTATGGCTTATGCTTTGTAGAATGATATTGTTATGAATTTTGATGTCTATGAATGATGAACGTGTAACTTTATAGCAATAATAAGTCTATCATTATCTAAAACATGTTTTCTATGAAGAACTTATTATTTTTTATTTTTAATGATATTTCTAGGATTTTTGCGAATTTTTTTAATTTTTTCTGATTTATTATTAATTGTTTTAAAAAATTACGATACGTTACGATATTTTATGATACGGCGCATCTTAAAGCCCGACCGATACGCTTACGATACACTTTTTACAACATTGGAATACACGATATTTTATGATACGGCGCATCTTAAAGCCCGACCGATACGCTTACGATACACTTTTTACAACATTGGAATACTGTTTTTCCTTCTTTTGAAGACTTGAAAGCGAAATTAATTCAGCATGACGCAAGTCATATACAACAACAAGAATTATTTTATTCTGGCAGTCATAATGTGTTGGACACTGGCTACTCTTGGGCATGGACTCCTCAACACAAGACAGTCAACTTATTTGAATGGACATACTATTTCCACCTATACTGATGCAGATTGGGCAGGTGATCCAGATGATAGACGATCAATTTCAAGTTATTGTATCTTCCTCAATTCCAATCTTATTTGCTGGAGTAGCAGGAAACAATATGCAGTTGCAAGATTGAGCACTAAGGCAGAATATAGGGCAATGGCTGCCGGCACAACTGAAGCTTCATGGTTGCGTCATCTTCTTAGGGAACTCTCCCTTTCCCATTGTTCAATCATCTCTATTTTGTGATAACCAAAGTGCGATCAAGATTGTTTTCAATCCTATTCTACATAATCACACTAAGCATATAGAGATTGATCAACACTTCATTCGCCAAAAGGTTGAGGAGAACGAGATTGTTCCTACTTATATATTCACGTCCCAATAAGTGGCTGATCTATTTACCAAGGGTCTCATGGGGCATCATTTCTAAGAATTAAAGAACAAGTTGTGCATGATCAAACCTCATGCACAACTTGAGGGGGGCTGTTAAGATATGGTTCGGGTCAAGTCTGACCCAACCCATCTTGACCACAGCGGTGGCATACTTGTAATTTTTATTGTTGTTTTGTCTACTTACTTGTAACACAAATTAATATATATTAATGACAAGGGGCAGGCACCAAGCCTACGACCTTTATTCTTCTCTCTCTCTTCTCGAGCAATCTGTTCCTCTTCTCGTCTTTTCGCACCTCCTCAAGACTGCATTTGGTGGTTTGGTGATATACATCAAAATCTTACAATCTTTGCGTAGGTTCCATGCTAATCTTCTCTATATCGTTCCAATTTTATCGGATGTCTCCGAAATGACTTCTCAAAACTCTATGACTACACAGCTGTCCCCTATTCCCACAAGAATATTTTTGCTTAAGTTGCTAAGTTTGCAGCAAAAAGAGAGTATTAGGAAAACATAATTAGCTTTTAACACAAGAGGATTAGAAAACGGGTGCCAAAAAGCGTACTTGAGAGCAGGCCTAGTGCATTACCAAAATGTAAAGTTTTAGCCCTTGCTAGAGGCACTACGTAACACTAAAGGGGGCATCAACACTGCAATTAGACTCAAAGGGAAAAGCAGACCGTAGAATAACACCATTGTGCAAAGTAAGCACAAGGGAACAACATAAACTTCTGTTTTCTTTTCTGTACTGTTCTTTTTTATGTTGAACTTCATTGTTGAATCCACAAGAACGAAGAAGTAGAGGATAGAACCGTTGAGAGAAGGTAGAGAAAAGAGAACAAGAGAGAAGAACGAGAGAGAGAAGAGAGCTCGTTCATTATCTTACGGCTCCCACACTTCTTATTAAATAAAAAGAAGGAATTAGGGTTAAGTTTAACCCTTTAAATAAAGAGTCCAACAATTATTGAAAAATTCAAATAACTACCTAATAAAAGTTTCAACACTGCAGAAAACCTCAAAACATAAACATAATGTTTTTCTCAACACTCCCCCTCAAGCTGGAGCATAGATGTCTATCATGCTCAGCTTGTTACAACACTTTGTGAAATCAGATATAGGAAGAGCTTTAGTAAATATATCTGCAGCTTGATCTTCAGAAGCAACATATTCAGTAGAAATAATCCCTGCTTGAACTAAGTCTCTAATATAGTGACAATCCACCTCGATATGTT
>JAANDH010001558.1:44337-60334 GCA_011799765.1 Nymphaea thermarum
GAGAAATACCTTTTGTTTTCAGTCAAAAGAGAGAGATAGCACCCAGACGTTGATGAAGAGGGAGGATAACGAAGAAGCTTGCTGGTTTAGAACAACGTCAGCAGGGTCCCAAGACCAATAGCTCTGATACCATGTTGAACTTCATTGTTGAATCCACAAGAACGAAGAAGTAGAGGATAGAACCGTTGAGAGAAGGTAGCTCGTTTATTATCTTACGGCTCCCACACTTCTTATTAAATAAAAAGAAGGAATTAGGGTTAAGTTTAACCCTTTACATAAAGAGTCCAACAATTATTGAAAAATTCAAATAACTACCTAATAAAAGTTTCAACACTGCAGAAAACCTCAAAACATAAACATAACGTTTTTCTCAACAGTTTTCTCCATCGTCTTCACTTTTTTTCTTCTTCACACACTCCTTATCATATTTTCTTTATTGTTTTCTTCTATTCCTTCTCTATTCATTGTTTCTTCAATAGTTTTCTTTTTTAATCAACCTGTCTAGGTTCTTTTGTTACTTAGACTCCTTTTAGTCCATGTTTTAAGTGTTACAGAGTTATTTTTACTTGTTTTATGGTATACTTGTGTTTGCTTTAAGCCAATTCATACTTGCTTCATGTTCAATGCATGCACTATTTGATGCTATAAGCTTCCTTTCTTTTGTCCATGATATCATTCATTGTTTGGTTGAAAGGCCATAAACATGAGGTTGAACCCATCTCTTGCGTAGCTGGAGCTCCCATATAGAAGGTCAATATCAATGTTACTTTTCTACTTGCTTTGATGCATTATACTTAGGTGTCTTCATTAAGCATGTATTTAGTTCAATTTACTTGTGAATGGCATATTTATAATATGTTTTGCATGCATAACCACTTCACTAAAGTCATAGATAGATCTCTTATGCATGTAGGTGTTCTTTACCTTAGAAACCATCTTCCAAAATGTCGATATTCTGCCATGCAACTAGATTTTTTAGCCTGAATTTGGAGTCATATTTCCAATCTAGGATAATTTTAATCCATAATGGGATTCTATTCTATATTGTCTCTAGACATTTCTGACCAATTTTTATAGAAATCCAAGCTATCTAGTTCCCCTTTTACATGTTTTTCAAAAACTACTTTTTTGCAAACTTTGACATTGTAAAACTCGGTTATGTAAATGCATGAACTTATTGGTCATATAATTCAAGATTTGGGTTGGTTTTTTTAGTACTATCAAAAGGATTTGTCTTTAGCCTGTATTTTATATATTTTCCTTCAAATTGAATCCAATTCTTAAGTGTGTAGACTCTGTTTTAGGGATTTTACAAGTATACTTTTGCAATGGTTTGTCCTGGTTTTATTTAGAAAACCAGTTTTTTTTTGTTAAAGGTCGTAAATGCCATAACTCATGTTTTAGGCCTTATTATTGCAACCGACTATAGAATATGTCCATAAAGTTTCATGCAAATCTAAGCCCATTTTACAAGTATTTTGTAGATTTCATAATAGGTTGTTTTATGCTAAAAGGGGGGCGAAATGCCCCTCTTATTGCTGTTTTTTTAAATAATGTATTTAAATGGATTAAATTGTTTTTTTGTTAGAAATGGGGCCGACTCTGTTTTGAGTGATTCCTGGCTCATTTTAAATCTGAATTGGGTTTAATTGGTCATCGACGAATTCTTGTGAGTGGTTTAAGTTCAAAAACACATTTTTTTGTGTGGTAGAACGAAATATAAAACAAAGGGAGCCACCCATGCGTGCATAGCGCTTGACAACATCAAATTTTGTTGTTCTGATCTCAACTTTGGATTTTGAGTTTGAAATTCTCGATTTGGATCTAAACTTGGGTTATGGATCTAATGTGGATCAGAGTGTTGGATTTTGAATTTGAATCTCGCGTCTAAAGTTGGGTTTTGAATTTGAATTCTGTGTTTGGGTTTGGATATGAGTTTAGAAATTCATTTATAATCGCGAAATTTGTTTTGGGTCTAGGATTGAGCTTAGGGGTAAATAATCCACATAACTGAGAATTTCGTTTGGGTGAAAATAAAATACAATCTTATTGGAAAAAATATTTGGGGTGATAACAGTTGTCTTGCATATGCTCTTGTTGATCAAGGTAAACTTGATCCTAGAGCTAGAAAGTGTATTTTTCTTGGTTATACGTATGGAGTAAATGGGGTATAAACTTATGATCTTTGGGGTCCAGCATCTATGATGTCTTGCCAATACATCAAATTTTATGTTGTATTTGTGGATCAATTCTCTCGATTCTCTGGATCTACCCAATGAAAAAAAAATAAGATTTTCTAGTGAAGTTTATTGAATTTCATAAGTTGATTCAAACTCAATTTGGAGCACAAATACAAATTTTTCAAACTGACAAATGACGAGAGTTTAACAACTCAATGTTTCGTGATTACCCTAAAGATCAAGGAATCAAACATGAGAAGGTGTGTCCAAAAGCACCTGAACAAAATGATATCGTGGAGTGAAAGCATCGATCAATTGCTGAACTGAGAGTCACTTTGCTTTTTCATAGTGGTGTTCCTTTAATTTACTATTTTAAGCATTCTTGACTGCCATATGGCTAATAAACAGGTTACTCTTACACATGTTAAACATGAAAAGTCTGTATAAGCTTCTATATTGCAAGCAGCCATATTACTCATGCCTTAGAGCTTTTGGCAGCCGATGTTTTTCCTATCTAAAAGGGTATAATAATCACAAGTTCCAACCTATGTCATTGCCTTGTGTCTTTATTGGGTACAGCGACCACCACAAAGGGTATGTATGTCTTTACCCCTCTAAATTTATAGGTATACATTTCACATCATGTAGTATTTGATGAGAGCTATGTTTCATATCAACAATATTCAACATCTCCTTCAAACATCTCTACTCCAATAGACTTTGTGTATCCAAGAAGACACTACCACATCTCAACGCTTAGTTCAAGTGCACGTTTATGAAGATCCTCCTCTTGACCAACCCTTGACCACTGACCCATTTAATATTGCCTTAGACTCATCTTTATTTTCTTTAGAACCATCATCATCTAAAAAAGTGACCTCCCAATCAAACCCGACACCAACCTCCACCTCATCTATCCATCCTATGAGTACTAGATCTAAGGCAAGAATTATCAAACCTAATCCCAAATATGCACTTACTAATTCTATTTCTAAAGAGCCCACTCATTAGTCTATGGTTTTAAAACACCCACAATGACATAGTGCAATGCAAGAACAGATGAAAGCTCTCCAAGCCAACCATACGTGGACTCTTGTTCCACGAACATTTGATATGCACATTATTTGAAAGTCATTGGGTCTTCAAAACTAAATTGAAAAGCAATGGGCAGGTTGAATGACTAAAGGCCAGGCATGTTGCTCAAGGGTACAATCAAATCCAAGGCATTGATTTCCAAGGGACATTCTTCTAGTGGACACGTGGAATGGTCAAAATTTGTGTGCAAATCCAGTTTTGATTGGATGATATTCAACAAAACATGCCACATGCTAGATCCCCCAATACAAATGATGATTCAGCTGATCTTTCAGATACTACACCAACCGCTCCACCAAGCTTACATAGTTTAGATACTACAAGCATCACCAGTTTTCCATCAAACTCTATGGAAACCCGGGCTAGAGTAACCAGATCTATGACTCGATCGACGTCTCCAGGAAACCGAACAATGATAACTAGAGCTATGGAGGGCATCCACAAACCTAATCCCAAGTACACCAACGTTTATATCACTTATTCCAGCATTCCCAAAGAGCTTAAAAGAGTACAACAAGCTCTAAATCATGATGGGTGGAGAGCAACCATGGAAGAAGAAATGACTGCATTGAGATCCAATAACACATGGGATTTAGTTCCAAGAGAACCGCACATGAACGTCGTTGGATCTAAATGGGCTTTTAAATCTAAACTCAAACCTGATGGAAGTCTTGATCGGCTAAAGGCACGCCTGGTTGCTCGTCGTTTCACTCAAGTTGAAGGAATCAATTATCAAGAGACATTCTCTCCTGTCATATGACCAACTACTATACGGCTTGTACTCTCTATTGCTACCATCTTACATTGGAGCATTAAACAATTGGACGTCAAAAATGCCTTCCTACATGGATCGCTTCATGAAACAGTCTATATGATTCAACCACCGGGGTTTGAAGATCCTCTTCTACCGCATCATGTTTGCCATGTTCGAAAAGCGTTATATGGACTTAAGCAAGCGTCCAGAGCTTGGTTTCAACGACTAAGTGATTTTCTTTTCACTTACGGTTTTCAGAGTTGCTATTCAGATCCATCCATGTTCACATTTCATAAAAATGGTGATTGTCTTATTCTCTTAATCTATGTTGATGATATGGTCCTTACAGGCGGTTCTTCCAGCCTAATTTAGAATTTTATCTCCAAGCTTGAAGTTGAATTTCCAGTGGAAGATATGAGGCAGCTAAACTATTTTATTGGGATTGAAGTTCTGCACACCCGTGATGGCCTCTTTCTCACTCAAACACAATATGCTCAGGACATTTTGGAGAAAGCTCAAATGCTTGATTGCAAACCGATGAACACTCCTGTGGCAACTAAGTTGGATCTTCTAGATACTTCACCTTATCCAGATCCCACTTTTTATCGTGTCACAGTTGGATCATTACAGTACCTGGCCATCACTTGACAAGAGATATCTTTTTCAGTAAATTTCATCAGTCAATTTATGCAAAATCCAACTCAAGCACATTTCAAAATTGCCAAGCGTATTCTCCGATATATCAAAGGCACTACCGACTATGGAATTCAGATCTTCTCTCAAAGCACCACAGATCTATATGATTTCTCCAATGTGGATTGGGCTGGATGTCATCTCACCGGAAGATCCACGACAGGCTATTGTACCTTCCTAGGAGCTAATTGCATTTCTTGGAGTGCAAAGAAGCAATCCATCGTTGCTCGATCTAGCGCCGAGGCTAAATATCACTCTATGGCATCTACAGCTGCAGAATTGACTTGGCTTCTTCAAATCCTTCGAGATATTTGCATTACAATCACAAAAGCACCCATCCTTCATTGTTGTTGCGTAGAGAGGTAGAGAAGAGGGAGAGGAGAAGAACGAGAAGAGAGAGAGAGAGAGAGAGAGAGAGAGAGAGAGAGAGAGAGAGAGAGAGAGAGAGAGAGAGAGAGAGAATAGGTCGCAGTCCACCTTCCTGCGGCTGCTCCTTTTCATTGGACTTAATAATGATTAGGGTTAAGTTTAACCCTTTACATAAAGAGTCCAACCAAAATTTAAAAAATCTGAAAACTACCTCATATAAAACTCCAAAATACAAAACACTTTTAAAGACCGAAGTAGCACGTTTCCTCAACACTCCCCCTCAAGCTGGAGCATAGATGTCGATCATGCTCAGCTTGCTACAACACTTCATAAAACTGGATATCGAAAGAGCTTTGGTGAATATATCTGCAGGTTGGTCTTCTGAAGCAACACACTCAGTAGAAATAATTCCTGCTTGAACCAAGTCTCTAATGTAATGACAATCAACCTCAATATGTTTGGTACGTTCGTGGAAGACTGGATTATTTGCTATATAAGTAGATGCTTTATTATCACACTGCATTTTTATAGGCAATTCTACCTGAATTCCAAGACCTTCTATCATGCCTCTTACCCACGTGATTTCAGTGGTTGTTTGGGCCATGGCTCGATATTCTAACTCTGCACTCGATCGAGCTACAACAGCTTGCTTTTTACTTCTCCAAGAGACTAAGTTACCACCAACAAAGATATAGAATCCTGTAGTGGATTTTTTATCATCAATTGAGCCTACATAATCAGCATCAGAATAAGCTTCTATCTGGAGTGAGGTGCTTCTTCTAAAAAATAAACCCTTTTCAGTGGATCCTTCTAGAAATTTCAGCAATAACATAGCTGCATTCCAATGGGCTTTCCTTGGCTTATCCATAAATTGACTTAGCTTTCCCACATCAAAGGATATATCTGGTCTAGTCATCGTTACATATAATAGCTTTTCAATGAGAGACCGATATGATTTGCTATCAACAGGTTCAGATTCATCATCATATAAATGAGTGCGAGAATTCATAGGAATAGAAGTTGGTTTAGTTCCTGTCATACCCGTTTCGTGTAGCAAATCAAGAACATATTTCCTTTAAGAAAGAACTAGACCTTCTTTACTTCTTGTCACTTCCATCCCCAAGAAGTAACGTAGAGAGCCAAGATCTTTAGTCACAAAATAATGTTGTAAATACTTCTTTGTGTCTTGTATTTCTTGTTCATTGTCACCGGTTAAAATAATATCGTCCACATATATCACCATAACAACCATACCCTCTTGGAGTCTTTTTTATGAACAATGAATGATCTAAAGGAAAACTCTGAAACTCAAACTTAGACACAATGCCACACAACTTCTGAAACCATGCTCTAGGACTCTGTTTCAAACCATATATATAGCCTTCTTTAACAAACATACCTTGGTACACTCCCCCTGTTTCTCAAAGCCGGGTGGCAGCATATAAACCACTTCAGTTAAATCCCCATACATAAAGGTATTTTTAACATCAAGTTGGTACATGTTCCAACCATAATGAACTGCAACAGATATAATGAGTCTTATAGTGCCCAAACGTGCAACAGGAGAGAAAGTTTCAAAGAAGTCAACACCGTAAGTTTGTGTGTACCCTTTTGCTACCAAGCGTGTCTTGTAGCGTTCAACAGTACCATCTGAGTTGTACTTGATAGTAAAAACTCATTTCGAGCCAACAATATCTGCCCCAGAAGGAGGTTCAACGAGATCCCAAGTGTGACGCGATATTAGAGAATCCATCTCCTCCATCATAGCCGTGTACCATTTAGAGTCCAACATAGCTTGTGCATGTGAAATATGAATGGATGTTGCTGACAAGGCATCAATAAATTTGCACATATGATCTCCCACATGAGCTGTACTAACAAACTTAGAAAGAGGATGAATAGTGCATTCTCTAGTCCATTTACGCAGTGCAATAGGTAAGTCATCAGACGCAGGAGCATCAAGGGAACACTCAGGCATGTCGTGTAATTCAGATCTACTTACCTCCCAAGAGGAAGATGGTGCAGGGTCATTAGATGATGGATTCCTTCTTAAATACGTGAGAGGAGGATCTTTAAACCGTGGGATGGAACATGTATGTGATGATGAAAGAGGAAAAGACTCAAGTGGAATTGGAGGAATTGGGAGAGGAATAGAAGAGGGCATCTCAGATTTTGTATATGAAGGGCTTACAGAAAAGAATGGAGACGACTCGAGAAAGGTTACATCGGCACTAACAAACTCTCGATTAGATATAGGATCTAGGCATCGATACCCCTTTTGATTTTTAGAGTGTCCCACAAATACATATTTAGTTGCTTGAGCAGCTAGCTTATCTCGATTGGGACCAAGTTTATGTACAAAGCATGTGCACCCATATATTCGTGGGGATAAAGAAAATAAAGCTCTATTTGGGTGGAAAATTTGTATTGGGATTTTGTCATCTATGGAAGATGATGACATTATATTTATTAGGTAACATGCAGTAAAAATTGCATCTCCCCAAAATTTGGAAGGCATATAAGAATGAATCATGATTGTGCAGGCTACATCCAACAAATGGCGATGTTTTATTTCAACTACACCATTTTGTTGAGATGTGTGAGGGCAAGTAAAAGGTGGCACAATACCATGAGATTTATTGTCACACCCCGACCTTCGAAAACTCAAACATTTTTTTTTTCTTTTAAATATCAAAGATGATGAGCCAAACAATTCAAAACAATGGGGCGAACTTTCATTAATGCAATAATTTCAGTTCATACAAAATCACATCTATGTGTAACAAAAATGCCCCAAACTGTATAATTGATGCCTAACAAAAACAAGACATCAATAAAACCAAAATATGACGCCCCGGCACTACAAAAGACCCAAAACCTCCGCAGTACCTGCACTCACTTCGGTAGACGAGTTGGATGACGGGGCCCAGGCGGTTTTGGACTTTTCCTTTTGTTGACTTCCGAGTCGGAAGCGTCATACCGTTGTTTGGTCCTTTTATGGTTTGGGAAAGTATATCCCGAGTTTATTCTCTTGTTTATAGTTTTAGTAGATCGTGGTACAATACAGTGTCATACTGTGCATTTCCTCACTTAATGGCCGCACAAACACAATCTTAATCTCATGCAAGGCCTGCTTAACATGACACTTGCATTCACAACATTCACATGCACATCAGTCATATACATTCAATCATATACATTACATTTTCATTAACTTTCATGAATTATCAGTTCATGTGGGTGCAAACACAGGCACGTGCACACCATGGGCGGCCTACAGCTGGGAGACAACCCCCGTGGTGGCCCATAACTGTATGGATCCATATCATCTGCTGCAACGGTAGAGCACTCAACCCTGGATGTGTGAATTCCAAGGAGAGATACTCAGCCTTCCCTATGACACCCAGGTTGGGAAGGAGGGAGCCCACGCTCCAAAACAACACACAACATACCCTGGGGCCTTGCACCGCCTGCGCTCCGAAAAAGCGAGACCAGTGGCGAAAGCGGGACATCTCCCAAACACATAGCCACATCCCACTGGCCTCTCATCTTTTAATCATTCATTATTATCATTAGATTAACACATTCACAGACTGACTGGCTAGCTCATGAGGTTGGTACACTCCACGTGTGCATCCACACATCCAATTGCCTCCACATGAGGTCTATACATACAGTAACAGTCATTGCTAGCCGTCATACAGTACGGGTACAACTACCCTCTATCTCATCCATTTGCATCGTTGCCCATGGCAATGCACATGCAACAACATACACATTCATATCAATCATAACATCAATCCTCACATCAATCACATCTTTGAAAAACTTAGCCAATCCATAGAGAGTAGTCTCGATCTGCGGGTGGCTCGTAGCTGTCCTATGCAGTTATCATTCTATGATGCCTTCTAATGCACAATTGGGGTCGAGGGGATGCTCGACTCGATACCCCGCCTCATCTGTCCTAAACAGTTATCTTAAGATCGTACGTATACGTTTCCGCATCATAAAAGTTTTGTTGATGATTATTGGAAAGTTTTGGTAAGTATAGTAGTACGTTTGTATGTACATGAGTAAGTGTTCCGTAAGTTAGTAAAGTGTAATGTTAGGATCCTAGGGCACTAGGATTCTTGTGTGTTAGTGTGTCAACGGGTCCGTACCTAAACGGACCTTACAAGCCATACCTGTGGCGCGCTCACAAAACTCTTCAAAACTCCTCGAGCTACGAACTTAAGGTCGACGGGCGTGCCCGGTGCACCTGCAACATAAACAAGAATAAGATTTCTACTAGATACCTACTCAATTCAAACAGATACAAACAAATACAAAAACCAAATCATTGAGGCACGTGTCATTGCCTCAAGAGGGTGTCAACGGGTAGTGTCGACCAACGAGCTCTCCAATAGGCCTCCTCCTTACATCTTGACGTCGCCTCGAACTATCAAAAACCCTCAACCATCAATTAACCCATCACTAACTCCTTCATCAACTTTCTTTGTCTTTAAATTAATGCGTCAACCCCAAAGGCACAACTAATTTACGTACTCTTTTCCTATATAACTTCAAGACGCACCCATTCACAAGAACGTGTGCTATGCGCTCACTAAAACGGTCATAAATCTTCCCCTCAACCACACAATCTCTACCATGCTTCCCTAATGCTTCGAGAATTCATCCATCATGCTTAAAAGAACAACATAGACATGAATCAATGCTTCTCCAATGTAACCCTACACTTTCCCCAAAAAGCGAGGTCACTAATATGCATCCTAAATCATCGATTCTACCTTCTAGCATGCTCAAACAATAATTATACATGCTTTAGTAGGTAATATTCAAGAATTTAAGCTCAAATAGGCCTCGCTCACCCCAATCCAAGTGCCCAAACTGTTGTAACGTCTCTGACAGCCACCTCAAGCGCCCAAACGATCCCCAAACGGCAACAATCATGCCAAGCCTCCACCACCAACACCTTATGCTGCTGCTATGAAGAAATGAACCCGTCCCCCAAACTGAAAATCGATCAACAACGATAAAATTAATTAAGACAAGTGCATAGTTGGGGATATAGGGGAAAATCAGATAGAAAAATGGGAAAAAGGGCTCGTTTAGAGCACGTGAGGCAAGGAAAGATAGTGAGAGGGAGGTTCGGTCAAAGGGGAAAAACGGCAGTGAGGGTGAGAGAAGAGAGAGATAACAGGTGGGGGAGTGAGTGCGAGTGAAGAGAGAGGGATAGCGTGGAGGAGAGGGCACAAGAGACAAGAGGGAGACGACCAGAGAGAGTTGTTCAGTCGAGAGGGGAGACGGCAGACAGTGAGAGAGGGAGGAGGGAAAGGAAAACAAGAAGAAGAAGAGGAGAGTGCTACCCAAGCGTTGCCGCCGTCGCCGCTGCACACCCCACCGCCTGCTTCTTCACTATGCTGGCACGGGCGACCACCAGGAGAAAGTCGAAGGGGAAAAAGGGGAAAGGCGAGGGAGAAGGGCCTCGCGCGGGCTCCTTACGAGTGAAGGTCGGGTCCGGGTCTGGACCCTGACCCGATCTGACCTACACCAAAAAAATGAGCGTCACATCCTACCCTCCTTAAAAGAAATTTCGTCCTCGAAATTAGAACAAATGTGGATATTTCTTCCGCATGTCCTCCTCAGGTTCCCATGTGCTCTCCTTTAGTCCGTGGTACTGCCACTCCTCTTTCACTAAAGGAATTCTCTTAGTGCGAAGCACTTGCTCTCTTTGATCTACAATTCTAATAGGTTTTTCTTCCATTGTCAATTCATCTTGCACTAGAATACCTTGAAAATCAATCACATGTGTCGTATCTGGTACATATTTCTGAAGCATGGAAACATGAAAAACGTCATGAACATGACTCAAGTCAGGTGGTAGAGCCAATCTGTATGCCACTTCTTCAATCTTCCCTAATATCTCAAAAGGTCCTACGAACCTCAGGCTCAACTTGCCCTTCACACCAAAATGAAAAACGCCTTTAGTAGGCAAAATCTTCAAGAACATATGATCACCTACCTCAAAAGTCAACTCTCTACGACGAATGTCGGCATAGCTTTTCTGTCTACTCTGAGCAGTCAACAACTTTTTCCGTATCAATTGCACTTGGTCGGTGTAGTGTTGCAATACTAAAGGGTTTTCAATCTTACCATCACCCAATTCAGTCCAACAAGCTGGCGATCTGCACGGTCTTCCATACAAAGCCACAAAAGGTGCCATTCCAATACTAGAGTGGTAGCTGTTGTTATATGCAAATTCTGCCAATTTCACATGTTTATCCTATTCTCCTTTCCACTCTAAGACGCATGCACGTAACATGTCTTCTAAGGTTTGAATGGTCCTCTCAGACTGCCCATCAGTTTGGGGGTGAAATGCTGTGCTCAGCTTAAGCTTGGTACCCAAAGCCCTTTGCAATTGCCCCCAAAACCTAGAAGTAAAACGTGGATCCCGATCCGAAATGATAGACTTTGGCACTCCATGCAATCTCACTATCTCGCCAATATAAAGCTCTGCAAGATTTTCCAAAGACTGACTGATTCTTATAGGCAAGAAATGAGCGGACTTCGTCAGTCGATCAACAATCACCCAAATGGCATCATGTTGTCTTCTAGTGCGTGGCAAACTTACCACAAAATCCATCGTAATGTCTTCCCACTTCCACACTGGGATATCTATTCTCTGTAACAAACCTCCGGGTCGTTGATGCTCTGTTTTTACCTATTGGCAAAGTAAGCACTTTGCCACATATTCTGCAATTTCACGCTTCATTCCAAGCCACCAAAAATTCATCTTCATATCCTGAAACATCTTTGTACTACCAGCATGTATAGAAAACTTAGATTTGTGAGCTTCATCAAGCAACTGATGCTTCACCCCTTCATCTTTAGGAACCCACAATCTTTGTCGAAACCGCAATGAACCATCTTCATCTTGATGCCAAAGAGAGTCTGTCTTCTTACTTTCTTCCATGTTCTTAGCAAACTCTGGATCTTCCTTTTGCTTCATTACAAGTTCTTCCATCAGAAGATGTTGAATCAAGGCCGTCATCGTTGTATTGTTCTCATCGCAGAGATAAGACTGCCAAGCTATCACATCTTGCAATAATGTCCAAGAACGAGTCAACATACTGCACATTGATGCCTTGGCATGCCTGCTCAACGCATCTGCCACCACATTCAACTTGCCTGGATGATATGCTATGGTGAAATCATAATCCTTCAAGTATTCAATCCATCTTCTTTGCCTCAAGTTGAGATCCTTTTGGGAGAATATATACTTCAAGGACTTGTGATCTGTAAATACCTCAAATGTTGCACCATAGAGATAGTGTCTCCACATCTTCAATGCGAACACAACTGCTCCCAACTCCAAATCATGAGTGGGATAGTGTTGCTCATGAGCCTTCAACTGCCTTGATGCATAAGCCACTACACGTCCATGCTGCATCAACACACAACCATATCCAATCCCCGAAGCATCTGTGTACACCACAAAACCCGAATGACCTGATGGAAGCGTCAGAATAGGGACGGAAGTAAGCTTGTTCTTCAGAGTTTGAAAACTCTTCTCACACTCTTCATTCCAAACAAACTTCACTCCTTTTCTCAATAGCTTAGTCATGGGCATAGCTATTTTCGAAAAGTCTTGTATGAACCTGCGATAGTATCCAGCCAATCCCAAAAAGCTTCTAACCTCAGTTATACTGCAAGGTGTCCTCTAGTCCTGTACAGCCGACACCTTAGCCAGATCGACAGATACTCCATCCTTCGAGATCACATGACCCAGAAAGTTTACCTTCTCTAGCCAAAATTTACATTTTGAATATTTGGCATAAAGCTTATGCTGACGCAAAAGACCCAACACTCTTCTCAAGTGGTCTCTATGCTCTGCCTCACTTTCTGAGTACACCAAGATATCATCAACAAAAACAATTACAAATTGATCCAAGAACTCTTGAAAAACCCGATTCATGAGGTGAACGCTGCAGGAGCATTGGTCAACCCAAAAGTCATAACCCTGAATTCATAATGCCCATATCTAGTTCGAAAAGCAATCTTAGAAACATCTTCCTCTCGTATCAAGAGTTGATGGTACCCTGTCCTCAGGTCGATCTTGGAGAAAACCTTAGCATTCTTAAGCTGATCAAACAAGTCTTCAATTCTTGGAAGCGGATACTTATTCTTGATGGTGACTTGACTCAACATACGATAATCTATGCATAAGCGCATTGTCTCATCTTTCTTCTTCACAAACAATACAGGTGCTCCCCAAGGTGACACACTAGGTCGAATGAAGCCCTTGTCTAAGAGCTCCTGCAGCTGCTTCTTCAATTCTTCTAACTCTGCCGGTGCCATACGGTAAGGTGCCTTGGAAATGGGAGCAATTCCTGGCAACAACTCTATTTTGAATTCCACTTCTCGTGTTGGAGGCAAACTTGACAGTTCCTCAGGGAATACATCAGGGTACTCACTCACAACTGCAACATCCTGCAACCTCACCGGTTCTGCCTCATTGGTCAACAAGTTGACAAAGAAAGCAACACTTCCATTTTCTATCAACCGTCCAGCCTTCAATGCAGACACCATTATCTTATCAGTTCGACTAGCCTTGCGAGCATGGAATTCCACAGGTTGCATCTCATCAGTCAACAACTGTATTTGCTTCTTCCTGCAATCTATATTGGCATAATGCGCATATAACCAATCCATGCCCAAAATCACATCAAACTCATTGAGATTTATAATCACCAATTGTGCAGGTAAGTGATGTTGATGGATCTTCACGTCCACATCCGGTAGATACTCACTACACGACTCTTGAGCATGCATAGGACTAACAACTTTTAAAACATACGGCATCTTTCTAGTCGACACTTCTAGTGAAGCAGCAAATCGACTAGATATAAAGGAATGGGTCACCCCAACATCAAATAACACTCTAGCAATATGAAAACTAACAAGTAAAGTACCTTCAACGAGGTCGTGTGCCTGAAGCTCCTCCACCGTAGTAGCATAGACACGTCCAGTCGTCTGCCGCGTGCTTGAAGGACCGGCCTCAGACTTCTTCAAGTCTCTTTCTTTCTTTAACGGACAATCCTTGATGAAGTGTCTCATACCTCCGCAGTGCAAACAAGCCCCAGTCATCTGATAGCACGGCTTCCCGGGGTGTGCACGAGAACAAGTGGGGCACCTCGGTGAAGTCAGAGAGGCCACTGACCCCTGAGTGGTCTCACTACGGCCTGGCCTGTTCCGCCTGAATGTTCTGTCATCACGCCTTTCATAAGGCCTTGCCCTGCCTGTAGGATGTTGGTGTTTGAATGGCATACGCCCACCCTAAGTGTGCTGAGAAATTTTCTTTTGATGATCCATCTGAGTCCTAGCCCAATCTTCTTCCATGCGTCTCGCCATGGTGACTGCCTCGTCCAAGTTGTGAGGGCTGCTAGACATAACTCTGCCTCGAAGTCTATCACGTAACCCGTATACAAACTTTTCGGCTCTGGCCTCAGCGGTAGTGTAGAGGTGCGGGCAATACGCCTCTAGGTGTCGATACTTAGTAACATATTCCTCCAAGCTCAAATGGTTTTGCTGCAAGTCAAGAAACTCTCGCATCTTCTTATTTCTGGCCTGTACTGGGAAGTATGTGCTAAAGAACGAATCTCTGAACTTCCTCCAAGAGATCAACTGTTGGTCTGCAAACTGGATCTCTCGAGTCGATTTCCACCATCTCTTGGCATCACCTTTAAGCATATACGAGCCAAGTTCACTTTGTTGCCTCCTGGTACATCCAGAACCTCAAATATACGCTCAATCTCTTCAATCCATTCTTCTGCCTTGTCTGGACTGCCATCTCCAGTAAAGACGGGCGGCTGCATCGACATAAAATGATGAAATGACACTATTGTTGCCTTCTCCTTAGGTGGTGTCTCCAGTAGGAGATGCTTGGCTCCTCTGGTTACCTGCCATCGATTGCATAATTGACGTCAATGTCTGCAACGTTCGTCAGCAATAAAGTCTGCTGATCCACGGGTGGAGTCTGCCTCGGTGGGGTTTGGGCACCCACCCTCGCCTGGGCATTCTGTTGCCCTAATGTGCTGTCATCATGTGGGGTATGCGCGTCAAAATGAGCCGGACATGGCTCCCTTTGTGCCTCAGTAGACGGCTCAACATGCTTCTTACCCCTACGATGATATTCCATCTGTACAAACAAGAACCTTTATTCTCAAATCACGTTTAAGACTGAACTCACAAATCAATTCGCAACGTGCCTTAGCACAAAGCTCAAAACATCGATTACATTATGTATCCATACTCGAAAAATCAAAACTACAATAACAAACGGTGCGTACCTGGGCAACACGGCTTCACAGATAGGCTTTAACTCACATCCCTATTGGGGTTTGCCATGGCTCTGATATCAAAACTGTCACACCCCGACCTTTTGACACTCAAACATTTTTTTTTCTTTCTTTTAAACATCAAACATCTAGGTGTGACTACCCAACAATTCAAAAAGACGATGAGCCAAGCAATTCAAAACAATGGGGCAAACTTTCATTAATGCAATAATTTCAGTTCATACAAAATCACATCTATGTGTAACAAAAATGCCCCAAACTGTATAATTGATGCCTAACAAAAACAAGGCATCAATAAAACCAAAATATGACGCGCCGGCACTATAAAAGACCCAAAACCTACCCAGTCGGACGTGAGTGAAGCCATCTGCTCAACCTACTGCCCCGGGTCCGCCAAAACCTGAAAAGGAAAACAACTGAAGGCTCAGCCTTCGCAGTATGGCAACAAACCAGGAAAATACCAAACCCTTTCATATAGGGCTCAAATAAGAGAACAAATATCAAAATCATCTAGCACCATGTTATGTCACAGTATGACACGTAAAGGA
>JAANDH010001558.1:60475-95401 GCA_011799765.1 Nymphaea thermarum
AATTCTAGCATGCATATGCAAAGGCGTAGTATTTTCAAAACAACTACTAATAACCTTTCAAAACCATTCATATCATCATGCAAACATACATGTACTCATTCACAAGGCATTCAATCATTTCACATTACAATCCTAGGATCCCGTGATCCTAAGAACACACAATCACACAGTTGCCCAGGCATGGATTTGCCTGGAATGTCGCCATACCTGTGGCGCGCTCACAAAACTCTTCAAAACTCCTCGAGCTACGAACTTAAGGTCGACGGGCGTGCCCGGTGCACCTGCAACATAAACAAGAATAAGATTTCTACTAGATACCTACTCAATTCAAACAGATACAAACAAATACAAAAACCAAATCATTGAGGCACGTGTCATCGCCTCAAGAGGGTGTCAACGGGTAGTGTCAACCAACGAGCTCTCCAATAGGCCTCCTCCTTACATCTTGACGTCACCTCGAACTATCAAAAACCCTCAACCATCAATTAACCCATCACTAACTCCTTCATCAACTTTCTTTGTCTTTAAATTAATGCGTCAACCCCAAAGGCACAACTAATTTACGTACTCTTTTCCTATATAACTTCAAGACGCACCCATTCACAAGAACGTGTGCTATGCGCTCACTAAAACGGTCATAAATCTTCCCCTCAACCACACAATCTCTACCATGCTTCCCTAATGCTTCGAGAATTCATCCATCATGCTTAAAAGAACAACATAGACTTGAATCAATGCTTCTCCAACGTAACCCTACACTTTCCCCAAAAAGCGAGGTCACTAATATGCATCCTAAATCATCGATTCTACCTTCTAGCATGCTCAGACAATAATTATACATGCTTTAGTAGGTAATATTCAAGAATTTAAGCTCAAATAGGCTTCGCTCACCCCAATCCAAGTGCCCAAACTGTTGTAACGTCTCCGACAGCCACCTCAAGCGCCCAAATGATCCCCAAACGGCAACAATCGTGCCAAGCCTCCACCACCAACACCTTATGCTGCTGCTATGAAGAAATGAACCTGTCTCCCAAACTGAAAATCGATCAACAACGATAAAATTAATGAAGACAAGTGCACAATTGGGGATATAGGGGAAAATCAGATAGAAAAATGGGAAAAAGGGCTCGTTTAGAGCACATGAGGCATGGAAAGACTGTGAGAGGGAGGTTCGGTCAAAGGGGAAAAATGGCAGTGGGCGTGAGAGAAGAGAGAGAGAACGGGTGGGGGAGTGAGTGCGAGTGAAGAGAGAGGAATAGCATGGAGGAGAGGGCACGAGAGACAAGAGGGAGACGGCCAGAGAGAGTTGTTCAGTCGAGAGGGGAGACGGCAGACAGTGAGAGAGGGAGGAGGGAAAGGAAAACGGGAAGAAGAAGAGGAGAGTGCTACCCAAGCGTTGCCGCCGCCGCCGCTTTCACCGTCGCCGTCGCCGCTTCCACCGTCGCCGTCGTCGCTGCACACCCCACCGCCTGCTTCTTCTCTGTGCTGGCACGGGCGACCACCAGGAGAAAGTCGAAGGGGAAAAAGGGGAAAGGCGAGGGAGAAGGGCCTCGCGCGGGCTCCTTACGAGTGAAGGTCGGGTCCGGGTCTGGACCCTGACCCGATCCGACCTACACCAAAAAAAGGAGTGTCACATTTATAAAATTCAAGTAAGTGAGAGGATTTGAACTCGAGAGCATTGTCAGTGCGAACAACCTTGACACAAGAATTGATTTGAGTTTTTATTTCCAATATGAAAGATTTCAAGATACAAGGAGCTTCAGTTCTTTCTTTCATCAAGAACACCCAAGTGACATGAGAAAAATCATCAACAATGGAAAGATAATAACGAGACGACAAACGACTTGGAACCCGACTCGGCCCCCAAACGTCAACATGAACTAAATCAAACAGACATTGACTAGACTGAGTTGGACTCGATGGAAAAGAGGTGCGACAATGCTTGCCCAATTGACAAGCTTCAAATTCAATGGACGTTGTGGAAGAAATATGAGGACATAGCAGATGAAGTTTAGCAAATGATGGATGACCCAATCTGAGATGCCACTGGAAAGCACATGAAGAAGAATCTACTAAGAACGATGCCTCCTTATTGGATATATCCAAGATGTATATTCCATCTATCTCATGGCCTCCACCAATCTTCCTCTCAGTCGATAGGTTCTGAAATACACAAGTACCCGAGTAAAAAATAACTCTGCAATTCATCTCTTTAGTTAGTTTGCTTACAGATAACAAATTCTTCGGAAATTCAGGAGTATATAACACATCATGAACATGTAAAGATGGAGAAAGATAAACATCTCCATGTCCTTCTACTGGTGATAGTCTTCCATTCGCCAACCGAACATGTTGTAGTAAATCAAATTTCTGCAGGTTTGAAACACTAGTATCTTCACAAATGTGTTTAGAGGCTCCAGAATCAATTATCCAACAACCCTTTGAAATAGTTTTACCTGCAGATTATGCTGAACTTGTGACAGCTGTTGATGCAGATGATGTAGAAGAAGTAGCATTAGATCTATGCTCCATAATTAGATCAATTTCAGCTCGACTTAAATTGAGAGATGTAGCATCTACTAAAGCAACAGTGGGATTTGGCTTAGGAGCTATACTGATAGACTATATGTTTGGAGTAGAACCAGATGAAGATGTCACAGTGAAAGAAGTGGATGAATTGGGTTTACCCACTTTGTTCCAGCACCTATCCTCTAAGTGACCAAGACATCCACAATATGTGCACTGAAGTCTCTCACGTCCTCCAGAACCTCAACCTCTTCCTCTACCATGGGAAGGGTATAGTCCACTTCTTCCTCCTCCAAATGAAGCAAGGGCAGAAGGCTGTGAGTTGTTTGAGGATGGAGGAAGAGTAACCGCCAATCTGTTTAGTCTATTAAAGGCCTCATCAAGATCAGGAAAATCTGAACCTGTAAGCATTTGTGCCTTGGAAGCAGAGTAATCAGAAGATAGTCTATCAAGAAATTTAACCACAATCATTTGCTCCATGTGAGATTTGAGACAATGCTTACAGGGCGGTTTTAAGGAATTCATCTTTTCATAATTAAACTTCAACTTTGTAAAGTATTCCGTCAAATCCATGTCTCATTGCTGCATTCGTAACAATTCTTGTTGAACCTATAAAATTTTGCTGATATTTTTATCTTGAGAGTATGTCTATCGAAGAGAATTCCACACGTCTTTGGCTGTATTGTAATAACAAAGCCCTGCTGCAATGTGAGGCTGAGTGCTATTCATAAGCCAAGCACTAATAATGTTGTTTTCTTCCTCCCACTGTCGTATTTACCAGTCTTTTTAATTGGTTCATCTTCTTCCAGTATATATTTATTCCCATGTCCAACGACTGACAACATGAAGGTTCTAGTTCATACATCATAGTTGGTTCCATCAAGCTTGATAATAGATCCAAACATGAATGGATTGGAGAAAGCTTTGTATTCAACACC
This sequence comes from Nymphaea thermarum, assembly GCA_011799765.1. NCBI lineage: Eukaryota > Viridiplantae > Streptophyta > Magnoliopsida > Nymphaeales > Nymphaeaceae > Nymphaea > Nymphaea thermarum. The sequence goes on from JAANDH010001558.1 coordinate 63,940, forward strand.
TGCCTCTGTGGGTTGATTTCCAGCTTCAGATCTGTTGGCAGCCATGATAAAAGCTCACAAGTTCTCGGTAGACTGTCTGCTTCACACAACTTCAACGATGTTTAAACTAAGAAGATCCACCAGACACCACACGACCAAGCAGATTAGTTCACCTGGTCTAAACTTCTTCAAGGGGCAGCACACGACTAGGCAGACCAGAGTTTCTCAGATCTGAACCTCTTTCTCACAACAACTGAATAATATGTGGTTCACGACAACATGTAGATCTGAATGACGACATCATATTTGAATTTTTTTTTTCAGCAACCTGAATCAGATCTGATACACCACAACTAGATCTGAACGACGACATCAGATTTAGTTTTCAACAACCTTACGACTTCAACAACAACATAAGGTGTTAATCACGTTTTACATGTTAAACATGATTAACCCCTTTCTACCAAACATTCCACCGTATCCTTTGAAGACAGCAGCAACCTTAGACGTCCAACCTTGTCGTGAATGAGGGGAAGAGAAAAAGAGAAGATGGGGAGCCGCATGAAACCCTAGATGGCACGGTCCTAGATCTTCAGCTCTGATACCATGTTGAGTAGAAAGGTAGAGAAGAGGGAGAGGAGAAGAACGAGAAGAGAGAGAGAGAATAGGTTGCAGTCCACCTTCCTGTGGCTGCTCCTTTTCATTAGACTTAATAATGATTAGGGTTAAGTTTAACCCTTTACATAAAGAGTCCAACCAAAATTTAAAAATTTTAAAAACTACCTCATATAAAACTCCAAAATACAAAACACTTTTAAAGACAAAAGTAGCACGTTTCTTCAACAATTGCGATAATATCAGCGCAATTTATTTAGCAAGAAATCCAGTTTTCCACAATCGGTCAAAACACATTCAGATTGATTATCACTATGTGCGAGAAATGACCACTTCAGGACGACTCATCACTAGATACGTCAATTCTCATTGTCAAATTGCAGACATACTCACCAAGGCCTTGGGGAAAAAACAATTCTTTAGCTTACGAAACAAACTCAACGTCATCAGCCATTTTCGTTTGTGGGGGCGTATTAAAGGAAATTGTTCTAATCTTCACAAAGTGGCCCATGACAATCATGAGCAATCCAGCCAAAAAGGAAGTCTTTGTCAGTGGCCCATGACAAACTCAAATGTTGTAATGACTGCATCGTCCAACTATGGTATCGACAGCTGCAAAGACAAAAATGGAAGTTTTTATGCTGCAACGCTCAAGTCGATGACGACATCTCAATTTAATGAAAACAGCAAATGGAAAGATCTCCCTATGCAACATCATTCAATTATGGCCTCAACAAATGAAAACTGCAAATCTCGTGTCAGCCATAATGCTCCTGATCTGGCCCACGCTTCTCAACCTGCAACGCTAGGAGGAAACGAAAATGATCCTGCTCACGTTTCTCAAAATGAAACGTTAAGAAGAGAAGAGAAGAAGAAAGGTATAATGACTCAGATCTTGCTCACGTTTCTTAAACTGAAACGTTAGAGAAAAGAGAGAAACTGGTATAACCATTATGTCCAGAAATCTCTCATGATTATTTCTGGAGTTTTCATTCTACTCTATATATTGTAATGATGAACATGGAACCAAATAAGAAAAAGAAGCAAGAGTTTTCTGTCTGGCCGTGGATGTAGGTTTACAAAAACCGAACCACGTAATTCTGGTTTTCCTTCCTCCTTGTTCTCTTTTTCTTCTTCAAAACTTAGGCATCATTCTTGTGAAAAAAACTGTATTTAAATTTTGTTTGATGTACAAACTATTACTTCTTCTTTGGCATCATTTTGTTGTGCAGAGTATATGAAACAAAAGAAAGCGTAGCATGGTTTGTAGTTCATTGGTATCAGTTTGTTATGCGGTGTTATGGTGGATCTCGATATATCAGTGTGGTTGGTTGCTTTTTGACACAATCAAATGCACTTATAATTTGAATGTCATCCTCTCAAATCACCATTTTAGAGGAATTTGTTGATTGTCACTATTGTAGAATTACTAACAGTGCATTATAAGAAATATATAAGCAATCTATGGTTTTATATTTGCAAACTAACTCTGCAAGTGAATGTTACTGGATTCTACTGAAGTAGCATTTGACTTACTTGAAGATAACCTTTTTCCATGTGTAGGATTAACAAGGTGATTGCTTTTTTATGCAAGCCAAGCATGCCATTGATGTTGGATATGGTAAGGGCTCGAATGTCAGCCAAATCCCCATTTTAGAGGAATTTCGTTGGATGTAGCCACAGTAGAGTTGTTCAAGTTTCATATGAGAAATACATAAACACTTTATAGCTTTATATTTACACACTGATTACACGAATCCAAGTTTGTGAATTCCTGTGAAGTGGACTTTAACTTATTCAGGGTTAACCTTCCTATCCATTGACCATTCAATTGAGTGCATTGAGATATTGTGATGGATAAGGGGCTTGAGTCATTGACCTTTCCAATAGACACATGGTGTGGATAGGTTGATATTGGTTCCCATATATAGGTTACTAGTGACATTTCTCTTTAATGTGAACCAGCACACCATAGATGACATATCATGCTCATGCCTAAGGGCTTGAGTGCCAGCCTCCCAAATTCCCATCTTAGAGGAATTTTGTTGGATGTCTCCATCTTAGAACCGATAATAGTACACTGGAAGAAGCATACAAATACTCTATGGCTTTATATATGCATGCTAACTACCCAACTCATGGTTGTGAAGGATGATGGGCCTAGGGCATTAGCCCTTCCAAGAGACTTGGAATGGACTGTGGATCTCGGTTCCAATTTGTAAGGGTACTGGTATATGATTATTCTTTGACGTGAATCATATGTGCCATGAATGTTGGTTGTGCTTATTGTCAAGGACTCAAAGTGTTGGTCTCCTACATCTCCATTTAAAGGAATTTTATTAGATGCCTCACCTTAGAACTATTAACAGTACATTAGAAGAAGCAAATAAGCATTTAATGGCTTCATATTTGCACAATGACTGCACACGACTAGGTTGTTAGATTTCATGAGTTAGACTTTAACCTATTTGGAGATGACTTTCTAGTCAATTCATAATTCGATTGAGTGCATGAAGATCTTGTGAAGGATGAAGAGCTCTAACCATTGACTCTTCCAATAGACACATGGAGTCGATGTTAGATCTTGATTCCCATCTATTGGGATACCAGTGTGATTGCCTTTTGCTACAAATGAAATGTGTCGTGGATGTGGATGGCACTTCGACTAAACCCATGATGTTGAAGTAAAAATATATTTTTTATGTCATGTCTCCAAATATATATTTGATAAAGAACTCACTTACCATTACCAGTTGGATGGTGTATTACCTCTGAATATAACTCTTACCATATTTTCATTTATGAGAAAACAAAATCCTATTATTCCTTCCAAACTTGAGAAAAAATCAAATACTGACTTTTTTATGCTAAATTGAAAAGACACCTAGTTAAAGTACATTGCTGTGAGGAAGAACTAATGTCAAAGTCAGGATCCACAAAAGGATTCGAGAGCTGATGGGACACATGTTTAGCCAGTGTACAATTTTTTGTTTCAAGCCAGTTACGCTAGAAATTGTTGCACAAGGTGATGATTTGGTTTCCAACGTAAAGTGTGATTTGTCCATCGATCAAATGAGTGAATAATTCGTTCACATCATACTGTCGCTCAAAATGGCAAGGCAATGCTGATCAAGTTGGCCCAAGACTTCAATTTTAGTCCAGGGCCAAAGTAACATATCAGAACATGCCAACTATGACATCACTTGGCAAAGTTAGACACATGCTGCGTGATGGCAGTTCCAAGAAATGGATGAACCAAAAGTCACGTCAATGCTAGGCGAAGTATGGAAGTCTATATAAGATGTAGTCTAGGGACTTCAATCAAGACCAGCTATGAAGAGGACGAAATTGACATTTGGCAAACCTTATTATGAACCATAATGAACATAAATCAAATCAGCAAACGTGACAACCCGACATGCCATGTAGACCAGCATGACGGTGTTGCACATTTTCCTTTTCGTTAGATTATGGTGGTTGAAACGATTACCTCAGCTAAATTTGTCCATGATGAATCCACCTGTACGGTATTTTTATGCCTTCAAATTGGAAAATTCAGGAAATAAGGTCCAGACCTGCTTGTCGTTTATAAGATTAATAGATAGAGCATTCGTTTCTTCATGCTTCACCGTTTCCCACACAACTTGATCGTCTCATTGATTGTTGAATAATAAATAAAAGCTTGAACACTTTTTCGAAGAACGATATTGGACCATATAATCTAACTAGTTTATATTGAATAATACAAAGGGGTGAATCCCAACAGCTTTCCGTTGGAGACAAGTCTGTCGTGATTGAAATTTAATAGAGGACATAGTGGATCTACATCAAATCTTCATACGAACACAAAGTGTATGAAAAATGTACTTCAACTTTTATGGCATATGAAGGCCGTTCTCTCAATTTCATGTGGAAAGCAGCATAATAAGCCAGCGCCCACCACCACCCCACCCCCCCACCCCCGCAAACAAAAAAAAAAAAAACAAAAAAGGAAACAAAAATCAATTCATGCTACAGAATGTCAGACAAAAGCAACATCTAGGCCTAAAACCGTCAAAAGTATCTTTGTCAAACATAGTAAAGAAAAACCAACATCCAACGGATTAGAGGCAACGAGAAACTACAAGCAATAAGATGAATCAGTGGAAGAAGTTAGTTCGAGAAATTAGCTCAATATGAGTTACAAGTTAGCTTGCGTCATAGCTCCAGATAACAGCTTATTAAGGCAGCAAAAGGGGGAAAAAAAGAAAAACTTTTCATTTCATGCTACGGAATGTCGGACAAAAGTAACATTTTGAATGGTTTGAAGCTGTAAAAGGTATCTTCGTGAACCAACAGACTAGCAACTATAAAACAGTATCTATCAGTGGAACAAAAGTTTGAGATCTTACAACATGGCTGTAGTTAACAACTTACGCAGCAATCATGCTACGTAAAGTCAAGCAAAAGTAATGTTTTGAATAGTTAAACCGTTAAACGTATCATTGTGAAGCGTAGCAAAGAAAAATCAACAGCCAACTGATTAGAGGCAACGAGCAACCATGAACAATAAAATGAATCAGTGGAAGAAGTTAGTTCGAGAAATTAGCTCAATATGAATTGTATGTTAGCTTCCAACATAGCTCCAGACATTGCCATGTACAATGGGAAGACATACATGTTTCACGAGTAAATCACAAACTTTTAATCCTGTAGCTGCTCTATAACTTTGTCGCCCTTGCCCTGCATCCTTCCATTCTAATCCTGTGTAGAAGATTGACAGTATATCAATTTATCACCATGACAAGCATTCCTTCATTTGCCTGAATGTAAAAATGCTCCTGACGAGTGTTTTTCCTCTCGACCACTACCTATCAATCAGCCTCCATCCACATAATCTGTTATCAACTAATAAAAAATTTCTACCTGTCCAACTTTAGAATGCTAAGGATCTTCAATCCAACTACATAGGGATTAATATAATTTTCTCTTATTACAATTCAATTATTAGATTCTCTTTCGTCCTTTATTAACACGGAAATATTCCTGCCATCATTATCCACCCGTTCTCCATCAGAACCTTCACCATATTCTCTGCAGCTCAACAACCCAGATTCAGAGACATCTGCAACACCAAAAGATTGCCGATCAGAAACTTCATGAAAATCATCATGTCCAAACAAAGTCAACTGCTCAGACGTTCCTTGTTTGCTGACAATGCTTTTTCCATCAGCAAGACCTTCACCATCTTCATATGCATTATTCATTGTTGTTGGCGCAACAGCTGGTTCATTATCTGTGATCTTGTGAGAGAGAGTCTCTGCATCATTATTGCTGTATGAGACCGAAGAGTCACCAATTGGTCTGGGCTGAATAAGGATTTCACTTTCACTGTGTGATGCAGAAGTAGGAAATGACTGGAAAGTGTTCCAGTCATCTTCTTCCTCCATGTGATTGTCCACAATCTCAGGTACCACAGCTGAGGTGGTAGAAGATGCTTGTGGATCGAGAATGGGTTTGGATTGAACAGGTATCTTGACTGCTGAAAGTGGAGCAACAGGTATTGCATGGACTGATGCTCTGATTATGTCCTGAGTCATGTAGAACAAAGGATGAATTAGCATTTTTTGACAGGACTAAGTCAATGCTTAAACATGAAAAAACAAAAATAAGAAACAAAGGCCTAGATAGGATTATGCAAATTCCTGCTCTCAAGAACCAAGCAAAGTAATGTTTTTTTTAAGAACTTGGGTTATAACATATAAATTCATGGACTAGAACCATTGAGGCAAAGGAAGCAACGATCAAAATATAATTACTAAAACACCAGCTTGCACAGATTAACAAAAGCACTTATTAAAAATCTGTTTTATCCACACACACGCACAACAAGGTGTTGCTTCAACTTTTCACATTTTCATGCACTCACAGAGAAGGCTGCAAACATCTCTTTCGAAGTTTCTTCCAATGAGAATTACATGACATGAAGTTAATGTGATGCAAACAATGAAAAATCACCTCTCTATCAATCTTTCTTACATAGAAGCTACTCAAGACTTTCTTTCCTTAGATGGATCAGATACTACCACGAGGCCTAATAGAGATTTCTCTGGTACAAGATTTTTGGTACCAAGTTCGATGCAGTCACTGCAGTTTGGATTACACAGAACAAAGAGGAAATGAAGAGAGGGATGCGCAATGGCTGGGGTAGCAACAGGAAAAACACGCCTGCGAACTCTATTTTTATTAATTAAGGCTCTGCCGCTCTTTGCATTGATGATTAAAATATAATGCCACCACAGCAAATATTACAAAAAATGCCATTAATAAGGGGAAGACATCATCAATAATGAGAGTAGCTCAGTGGGCACACGTTTAGATCTGGATCCAGATTTAGATGTATGGTCCATTTGAACAGCCTTCCTCAAGTTGTATTTGACCATGCCACCGCCTTTTGTTTGCTACTGCTCCAAGATACCAAAATTTTCCAATGAAGACACAACAGCCAAACACAAACCGTCTCTCATCTGGACCTCCTACATGTGCCTGCATAAGTGTGAGTTTATGACCATGATCTATGTGTTTATTCTCACGATAGATGGGGCCATCTCCTGTAGTTCCCTTCAAATAGTGTAAAACACGCCTTACTGCCTCCATGTGTCCTTTAGGAGCATGCATAAATCGTGACACTTGTTTGATAGCATAAACAATATGAGGTCTGGTAAAGGTGAAATGCTGTACAATACTCTGGTATCCTATGAGGTTGGTACAAAGCTCTTCAACTTTAGAACTCAACCTTTGATGTAATAAGCTCGGAATGTTGACTGACTTGCGATTTGTCATCTCTACTCTCTACAAAAGATCAAAATTCAAAAGTATATTTCTGTTGCATAAGAGTCAATGTGTCCCCTTTGTCTTTCAACCTCTACACCAAGAAAGTACCTAAAGACCCTCAAATCTTTCATTTTGAAAGCCTTCATGGCTTCATCTATGTCACATGGGTGCGGGTGATGGTGCTATTTATGCTCTGAACATGTACATTGACTTCAACGGTTCAACCTAGTGTCACCATGCAAGTCAATTCCTATGAATTGGTCATGTATTGGCCTAAAATATATTTTTAAAAAAATTATTTTTGGAAAACAATGAAAAAATATGTAACATACATTAATTAAGAAATTTTAAAAATATTTAAATATTTAAATAAAGAGTTAAAGTTGCCATCTCATTTGACAACCAAATTAAAAAGTATGCAAAGCATAATTTCAAATTTAACTTGCACCATCCCCACTCTTAGCAAGATTAAAGAGCCACAGACTGCCTGAGATTTCACTGTTTGATCATTGATAAACTACTAGAACATTTCAATTGAAAAATGAGCAAACATACAAATATGAAGTTCGACAAATGCCTATCTCCGAGCAGCCGTTTATTGGCAATTCATAAGCAGATTGCTCTTACCTGCAGCATCTGTCTCTGAGTTGCTGGAAGTGCCATTACAACCTCTTTAAAATGCACAATGGATGCATGACTATGAGCAAGACTAGATACCAATTTTAGCGCAAGATTCTTAACCTCTTGAAATTCCTGAAATGGATATGGTAAGGGAACAGACGATACATCAATGACAATCTAAAAATAATTTGAAGGAAGAAGGAGCAAAAATTCTTGGTACGGTTTGGTACATTGGAATTATTTTGACTTACCAAAGCATGATCATTTGTGGGGTTGGATGAAACCATGATTGTGGCTTCTAATATCAAGTTCAAAATATCTTTTTTAGATTCACTTGCTTGCGGTAGATTGTGTAGGAAAAGAAGTAACTTCAGGCAGTCACATACTATTACCATTGATTTGCGAGTCATTGGATTCTGTCAGAAGCAGACTATTATTGTCAGAAAAAGGAAAAGAAAGCAGGATAAAGATTTACGTTTCTTTTGATGAAATTTTGTAATAAGCACCTTCAAGAGTTTTTGAGTTAGAAGAAAAACAGCTTCAAGGAACTCCCCCACAAAAAAAAGAGCAAATGAGCATTTGTCTGCCTTTGAGCATTCGCCAAGCTCTTTTTCCATGATGGTTTTTAATATATGCAATCCAATGGCTTGAACCTATTGCCATAGATAACCGTCAGAGACACTTCTTGGCAACATACAGGGAATAAGAAAAGCTTACCTCCATATGGAAGTCAGAAAGACAACTCATTATGCAGTTGATGCAATGCCAATAAATGGAAAAATAGAATATGTCATCGCCATCTGAATCAGAACGCTGAATTTCATAAACCATTTTTGCAAGCAACACATATTCCTCCAAGCAAAAAGAAAGTGCCTGCAGATATAGCTTCAGCAAGTCCCCCCTGTTGGTCGCTGTGTGGATACTTTTAGTGTAGTGCACACAAAGCTGAGCAGTGGAACTTGCCCAAGCACGAACGACTGTTTTGATATTTTCAGCTCTATCAGTATCATCATCAGCTTTGTCTGAAACAAAAATTGAAACAGCTAGCATTTCCAAAATCAGAGAGTTATTGGACTTGGACAATTAAGAAAACATGAACCATACATTTTCTTTTTCAATTTTCGTGCAACTTTCTCCAATAATAAAAAAAACTTCCTTTTTCTCATCCTTGGCCTTTGATCCACTTGAAAAGTGAAAAAGCAACGACAGCATGTGCCTTTGGCATTGGTGTGCTTCATATTTTTTTCATCTTTTGAATTTATGTATTAAATTGTCCTTGGTCCATATTAACTATAAGCATGAGTTTGTAAACTTAAGATGAAATAAGTACCTAGAAAACCAAACAATTCCACAATTAGCAATAGTAAGGCATGCAGTAGCTATGTATCTCTTTCCTTTTCCTTCTTCATGTACAAGTGCTATTGCGAGGATAATTGAGAGAAAAGAAAAGAAAAAATTCATTAACCCTGATTCTATGAGAAAATAGGATAGGGGGATGATAGAAGGAATTACATCATCAGTCACACATTAACTAAAAATAATAAAGAAGGACTAATGAAAATAACACTTAACACCCATCATCCTAAACTATTTACTAAATAGGGCTCATGATACAAGAACTATATCTAATACTCCCCCTCCAGCTGAAGCATAGATATCAATCATGCTCAACATGTCTAAAGAACTCAGCAATGGGAAGAGGTTTTGTAAACACATCAGCTCCTTCATCCTTTGAAGCCACATGAATTGTACATATACCTCCTACTTGCACCATATTTCAAATATAATGGCAATTAACCTCTGTATGTTTGGATCTCTCATGAAAATCAGGGTTATTGGCAATATATGTGGCAGCTTTGTTATAACATCTCATCTTCATGGGAAGATCAACTGAAACCACCAAATTAATGAGCATAAATTCTATCCATGTCATCTCAGCAGCAGTCTAAGCCACAACTCTATATTCTAACTCAGCACTCGATCAAGCCGCTACAACTAGCTTTTTACTTCTCCATGGTATCAAGTTACCTCCAATGGAAACATAGCAGCCGGTGGTGGACTTTCAATTATCTATAGACCCAGCATAGTCTGCATCCTTATCAGCCTCCATATCCATAGATGTTACCTTTCAAAATAATAATCCTTTGCTAGGAGATGATTTGAGGTATTTTAGAACCATCATTGATGCATCCAATGAATTTTCTTAAGATTATTTGAACTAACTCAATTTATCAACAGCTAGAGAAATATCAGGTCTGACACACATACAAAGGTTTTCCAGCCAAGGATTTATATGACTTGTAATCTACAGATTTAGATTGCTCACCATGGAGATATTGCAACACGCTCCAATGTCATACACAACTAAACATGAAAAGAAAATAAAGACAGATTGTTTTTTTTTAGGTAGGGTCACTTCACCCAGCAGAAGCAGAACAATCACACACCTACGAAGTTGGCATAGGCCCAATTTGTCTATTGCGTACAAATAACTTGACTGTGTAATTAGTGCATAGCACGATCTGTCTCAACAGTTAATGTTTCTAACACCTATTAACAAAAACGTTACTTTATACATATGTCGAAGAGCCATGGCTCTCAAATCTTAGTCTCAAACAACCAAAAGGCTGTACAAGTATGTAAAAATAAAAGTGCATAGGAAAAATGGATATGACATTGTTGCATTTCTTCCCAAAAATCCTCCATCCTTCCAGCCGCCCACTCAATGAGCATCATCTACTACATAGTGAGAACCTAATGAAGTCAAATAGTCATACCATTAGCATAACCACTGAGTACAATGAAAATCATAATCTCTGATATATCATTTGAGTGTAGAGTTTATGTATTGTATTGACTATTAAAATAATAATGAGCGAGTATCATCACTAGAGCAAGCTCACTCCAGCACTGGTGAGTCGTAGTTCAATAGGTTACAGTCCCAAACACTGAGTCTCCGAGAACATTGTCATAGTTTGGGGTAACCACTGCCATGACTCACATTTCATTGAGTTCAGCTGTGTTACTGCAGTAACTACATCCCACACTCACTGCCTGACATTGGGGACGGGCTCCTCTAAGTAGTCTGGGGAAAGAGCACTTCATACATCAATCCCTACATCCAGCGTAGGTCCCCGGACCCCTACGCCACCCAACTTGGCCCTTTTTATGTTTTATAGTTGAGTTCGACTCTTTATAGTTGCACTATGTGCCGATCTCGGGCTTTTCCTTTTCAATATATTGGGTCGCTCTCTGACTTTCCTTTATACCATCAACCTGGAAACCAATCTCAAAATTTTCATTTTCGGTATACTAGGCTGCTCTCGGACTTGCCCTTATACAATCAACATAGATGATATAAAACCGGCCCTAGGCCATTGCCCACATCAAAATGATAACTCGGGCCATGAGCAAACATTGCGTAAGTTAAATAAACAATCATCACATTAAATCAATTCAATGCATGAGCATACTTTCACATCTATCATCACTACCTGGCTTTTACTATCAATTACGCCAATCTCATAGCTAAAGCACGGGTTTATCATTAAACAACTCACTTTGGAACCTAATTTCGAGCATGTATCATCAATACAGCTCGAGTTCCTTATTTGAGTGTTGCATGCATTTCCAAAATCAAATACAACTAAATAACATGTATGTATGCATGACATGTATTCAAAGAATCAAACTGAACTCAATTTGCTTAAGCCAATCCCTTAAACTTGTGATTTAGTTCAAGCTGCTAAATCTCAACTTTGCTAGTCTAAGCAATCTGTAAACCACGTGACTAATCTAATTATGTATTATGATTAATGAATCTTAACTGAAACTCCATGTGGTCAATTGGCCTGCCCGGCTTCATCTCAACCCTGGATGCAGACAAGGTAGTCTAACCAAAGTTGGATTGTAAATGACCAAGATCTATTGGTAATCATGGCCGACTAAGGCTAATTGGTAATCAAGTTTCACGATACAGCAAATTAGTGTGTGCTTCAACATGGGTTTCGACGCAACCTAAACCATTAAACTATGCAAATACCGTTGGTGCAGTTCGTTCATTGCTCATAGGCACAACGTGGACAGAGTTCTAATGAAAATTCGACAGCATCATGCCTACCGATCTGATTTCCTGGATTTCAATCCATCGGATAGTGAAGAATAACTGCAACTTAAAAGAAGCAATTTAAATTTCTACAGTTAATAATCCAAAATTTTACATGTAATTATAAAAATTGCAATAACTTTCATTATACCTAATATTTTAGCAAAGTTTCTGCTCCAGGTGATTACAACGGGCCAGAGGAAGAATTTGGCAAAGTTCTATCACCAATGGACACTTTCTCTCTCCTCATTTTTATCTCTCTACCATCACTTTCTCTCTCCTCTCTCTCCCTCCTTTATCTTTCCCCTCTTCTCTATCACTTTCTTCTCCTCTCTCCCTTTCTCCTCTTCTCCCTCACTTTTGCTTCCCAAAAGGGGTGGCAACCCCTATTTATAGGTGAGAATAAAATATTTTATTAATTACTATTATACTATATTATAATAATTTATTTTTAAGCAGGTTGTGACAATTAATTATCTAATACGAGGTGAAAATTTCACTTTATATTATGAGGAGGTTAACATAGCTAAATAGATTTAAATAATTAATTTCGATTTTGGATTAGTTTAACCCTTAATCATAGCTTAAGAGGTCTAATTCGTCGTTAATTGAGTGTTTAAGATCTTAAATTTCCATTACATAAACTTAATCATGATTAACACAATTTAATCTCCATTAGTCAATTACTAATATACTCATGGTCATGGCTGATAAATTACAACTTTGCTACTGACCAATGACCATAATACCTCGGTCATACTGGGTCTTGGACTATTTTAATCTCGTAATTTGACTGCGAATTTCGTAACTCTTGGACATCTATTTCCTGTCTGGTTTGAAACATGAGCAAGACTAGGTCATATACTTTCTATATGTATTATTAGTTTTTTGAATTCTGATGTAATGTCTTAGCAATAGTCATACAGAAAAACAATACAGTTCAGGAACTTCGAGGGCTAAAATGATAGAATACCTAAAGGATGATCTTAAGGTCCTAAGCATAATCTAATTGAGTGCAAAATTTAAGACAATTCAACAGTATACAAAATGGGATGAAACCAAACCAGACATAACACATTGTGTTTTTGGTGGAAGGAACTCCAAACTTAGAAGGAAGCAACTTCACTAGAAATGACATGGGAGAGACATATTATACCTGGAACTAATTAAAAGAACCGTATTAACTTGTGACAACTAGAATGATAAAATCAATTCAGTTTTCTAAAGCATGGAAAAACTAAACCAGCAGAAATAGGACAACAATATCAAACAAGGATCAAAGTTTGACCAATGCTTTTCCCTTAATGTATTGTGATGAATAAAATTAATAAGAGTACCTACACCATGTCACAATACATATTTAGTATTCTATAATATAAATAAAAGAACAACAACAAATAAGAAAAACAAAAAACCATGAAGCAGAAATGTTTTATTCTACATCTCAATGAAAAAGAGAACACATGAAATATAATTGAACATTCTATTGTATGAGAAATATCCACCTTTAAGATGTTGCTTCAGCAAAGGCAGAACTTTGTGGAGAAACGCAATCAATGGTGACAACACTATGTAACTTGTAGCACCTCGGAGACAAGTATAGCTTGCACACAGCAAAGCCAGCAACAAACTCAATTGTTTCTACAAGCACAAAATTTGTAAGATAGCAAAAATCCAAAAGAAATTCACCAATTTATAACAACAAATAAGCACGTGAAATAGAAATCATCCCTGAAAACATTAAATGACAGTATCTTTAGAAAAGATATTAAAATGATTCAAGAAAAATGAACCAAGAGAACTAAATTGCAGAAGCAAGGATAACAAACCTCAGCAGACATGCGGATGGCAAGAGTTTCAGCTACATTCAGTGAAGTACAAAATGTTTTGATGCACACAGGATCAACATGAGAAAGCTTCAGAACTCTGCACAATTTTCAAGACAACAGAAAGGAACAAACAGAAAATGTTATCTGCATGGCCTCGTACTGTGAAAACCTGACAATGGGCAATTGACTACTCATTTCGAAAACAAAAAAGGAATTGCAGAGAGGAAAACAACAGAACATCTACATGCTCCCCTGCACACCTATAAACATAAATTAAACAAATGAGAACCAACAGATCTCCAAACCTTTCAAAAGCCATATAAAGTTGCTTGATGCAAAGCTCCGTTGTGAAGGCTGCAAATTCTTCATTCTCAAGATAATCAGTAGGACAATTCTGCACAATCTGTTTCACAAAGCAAGAAATGTAAACATTTTAGTCATGCTACTATGAAGGTCAAATGCCCAAAGAGAAAGAGAAGCGTTGGGGGGTGGGGGGTGGTTGTAGACAGAGGAAGAAAGAGAGTCATATACTGAAGTTTAACAACTGGCATGTGGCTGATAAAATTAGAAAGACATTGAGAGGTCTTTTCAGGCATGGAAATTAGGATTTGAGGATCTCTCTCTCTCTCTTGTTCAATCCAAACCTAAGACATATTCAGAGTAGGTCGTCTGTATTGTTCAATTTGTAGAAACAAAGAGAAGAACACGATGTAACGTGGAAAACCCCTCAACAAGAGGGAAAAAACCACGGGTGAGGAGGATTGGTGCCCACTAGCAGCCAAACACTCTCTCTTAGAATTTCATTCACACTAAAAAGAGGGATTACAAGGGTATAAATAGAACCCAACAACATTACAAAGCGGATCGAGTCCAGACCCAAACCCGAAACAACCAAACCCGTCAACACTCCCCCTCAAGTTGGGCACACAGATCAAACATGCCCAACTTGGATACATTTTTCTCAAATGAAGTTGAAGACAAGGCTTTGGTCAGAACATCAACTGTCTGGTCTTCAGATTTCATGTAAGGAAGAACAAGTTCTTTAGCATCAATTCTCTCTTGAAAGAAATGACAGTCAATCTCAACATGCTTTGTTCTGTCATGTAACACAGGGTTGTTAGCCAAGTTGATTGTTGACTGGTTATCACAATACATCTTCATTGGTCCTTCAATCTTTATACCAATATCGATCAACAATACTTTCAACCACAGTAGCTCAAAAACTCTCATAGCAACTGCTCTGTATCTTGCTTCAGCACTGGAACGAGAGCAAATGTCTTGTCTCTTACTCCTACACACTACGAGATTCCCTCCCAAATAGATACAGTAGCCTGAGGTGGACCTCCTAATGCCAATACAGCCTACTCAGTCTGCATCTAAATAACCTTCAATCCCAAGAGTGTCTTGCTTAACATACAGGAGACCCTTGCCAGGATTCCTCTTCATGTAGCACATCATGTCGACAATTTTCAAGTGAGCATCCGTGGGAGCATGCATGAATTGACTCATCACATTCACGGCAAAGGTAATATCAGGTCTAATGAGAGTAAGATAAATCAACTTTCCAACAAGACGTTGATATCTTCCCTTGGCCTCTTCACAGAGAGGCTCCCCATCTCTAAGACTCAGCTTGTGCCCAACATCTAGAGGAGTAGAAGCAGGTCTACACCCCAGTTTTCCAGTCTCCCAACATCTAGAGGAGTAGAAGCAGGGATGGGATCACTCTGAGCCTCAGCAACAGTCCTAGGAATCACAGCCAAAGAAAGAGATGATACAAAACACTTGTATTCCTTGCTCAGTCTAGAATATGATATGAAGTTACCAATAGGGTGTTGAGTATATGACTTGACACCCCTTTTGAGAGCAATGGGTAATTCTTCATTTTCAGCCTCTGCCCAAGTACCTTCAACTGACATCTCTTGAGCACGACTTGGGTCATCCAGGGAAGGAGTAGCATTAGGATTGGGAGTAGGATTTTTGTCACCAGAGGGCGTCACTTTGCCAGCTTCACGAGTGGGTCCTGCCCAAAGGCCAGTCCTTCTAGTGCTCAAAGGACAACTAGACGTGTCTATGCAACTATCGTGGAGGAGCTTCAAGCACACGATCTCATCGAAGGTACTTTACTTGTTGGTTCTTACATTGCTAGAGTGTTGTTTGATGCATGAGCGGCTCATTCTTTTATATCTAGTCGATTTGCCACTTCACTAGAAGTGTCGGCTAGGGTGATGCCATATGTCCTAAAAGTGGTTAGCCCTATGCATGTTGAAGATTCATGTAGCCAGTATCTACCTGATGTAGACGTAGAGATCCATCATCATCACCTACCTGCACAGTTGGTGATCACAAGTCTTAGTGGGATTGATGTCATTTTGGGCATGGATTGGCTATATATGCATTATGCCAACATAGATTACAGAAAGAAGCAGATACAGTTGTTGACTTATGAGATGCAACCTGTTGAACTCCAAGCTCGTAAAGCTAGTCGAACTGATAAGATAATGGTGTCTGCACTTAAAGCTAAACGGTTGTTAGAAAAAAAAGATGTTGCATTCTTGGTCAACGTGTTGACTAATGAGACTGAGCCGGTGAGGTTACAAGATGTTGCCATTGTGAGTGAGTACCCGATGTGTTCATTGAGGAACTGCCAAGTTTGCCTCCAACACGAAAAGTTGAGCTCAAGATAGAGTTGTTACCAGGGACAACGCCTATCTCTAAGACACCATACCGTATGGCACCTGCAGAGTTATAAGAATTGAAGAAGCAATTGCTGGAGCTCTTGGATAAGGGCATCATTCGACCTAGTGTGTCACCTTGGGGAGCACCCTTATTGTTTGTTAAGAAGAATGATGAAACAATGCACTTGTGTATAGATTACCGCATGTTGAATCAAGTCACCATCAAGAATAAGTATCCGCTTCCTAGAATTGAAGACTTGTTTGATCAACTCAAGAATGCGAAGGTATTATCCAAAATCGATTTGAGGGCAGCGTATCATCAACTCTTGATATGGGAGGAAGATGTTGCTAAGACGGCTTTTCGAACTAGATATGGACATTACGAATTCAAGGTCATGCCTTTTGGGTTAACCAATGCTCCCGCAGCGTTTATGAACCTCATGAATCGGGTTTTTCAAGACTACTTGAATCGGTTTGTTATTGATTTTTGTGTATGATATTCTGGTGTACTCAGATAGTGAGGCAGAGTACAGAGATCACTTAAGGAGTGTGTTGGGTATTTTGCGCAAGCATAAATTATATGTCAAATACACGAAATGTGAATTTTGGCTAGAGAAGGTAAACATCCTTGGTCATGTGATCTCAAAGGATGGAGTTTCTGTAGATCCGGCTAAGGTGTCGGCTGTACAGGACTGGAAGACGTCATGCAATGTGACTGAGGTTAGAAGCTTTTTGGGATTGGTAGGATATTACTGCCGATTTATTCAGGACTTTTCAAAAATAGCAATGCCCATGACTAAGCTATTGAGAAAATGAGTGAAGTGTGATTGGAATTGTTGAAAAAGAAAAACTTTATGTTTTAGGAGGTTCTTAGCAATATTAAAGAGTTATAACACTCTTTAATATTTTCCTTATTTCTTAATGAGTTATTTTGTAAATCCCGTTTCTACCTTAATCCCTTTTATAAGAGAGATTAGGGTTATCGTAATGAGAAGTTTTGTTTTGCTCTATCGCACGGCTGCCTCTCTCTCTCTCCTTTCTTCTCCGCTGCAACATGGTATCAGAGCCACGCCACAGACTTGGTTGACGACGTGGACCAAACAGCCGGCGTGCGGGCAGAGGACGACCATACATCTGCCGACGTGAAACACACAGCCGGCGCATGGGAGTGACGCACACAGTCAGCGATTTCCGTCTTCTTTCAGGCTTGATCTCTTCCGCTCCCTCCGTTTCTTTCTCCTTCACCTCTCGGCTGTTCTAGTTGCTGTTTTCCAGCAACGGAACAGTTGTGGAGAAGAGGAGTCTATTCACGTTTGGAAAGATGCGTGAATAGACTCCAGCCGTGGATCTTTTTAGAAATATATAGAGAATCGCAGCCAAGTGGAGGACTGCTATCTATGAAGTCTATTGCAAGTTTATTTGCCGTGGATCTTTTCAGAAATATATAGAGAATCGCAGCCAAGTGGAGGACTGCTATCTATGAAGTTTATTTCAAGTTTATTTACTGTCATTACTCATGATCTGTGAAGGATAATCTGTGGTTCAGCAACGTTAGATGCATAAATAGATAAAGTGTTGGTCGGCGCAAACATTACAAGCAGTGGGACTTGTTTTTCAGTTGTGGGCTGGTTGTTAGCAGCGTTTTTTTTCTGTCTTTAGATTGCAGCCTTCTTTGTTGTGAAACGGCTGTCCACGATTGGACAGCAGGTTCATTGTTGCTGTGCATCTAACGTTGCCATGTGGGACGTTGGTTCTTGTCGATAAGTCTCTTTTTTCAATAGAAATATATATTCTCTTGTTGATTTCCTGTGGACAGATTTATGATGGCTGAAAGTAATAAATTTGAGTTTTCTCATGAAGTCAAAAGTGGAGGAAATCCTTTTTCGTATGGTTCTACTGTAAAGTTAGATGGATCTAACTATGAGATTTGGTCTCATGTGTTTATGATGTCTGTGATTGGACATCAAAAGAAACATGTTATAGAAGAAAATGAACATGTTGAAAAGAGTGGAAAGTATAGTTCATGGAAGGGAGATAATAATATTGTCATGTCATGGATCATGAATAGTGTGCAACCCCAAATTGCATCAACTATTGTAT
The DNA here is from genome assembly GCA_011799765.1 of Nymphaea thermarum. NCBI lineage: Eukaryota > Viridiplantae > Streptophyta > Magnoliopsida > Nymphaeales > Nymphaeaceae > Nymphaea > Nymphaea thermarum. Next base: position 82,677 of record JAANDH010001558.1, read on the forward strand.
ACTACACCTCGGCTAAGCAAATGTGGGATTTCTTGAAACAGACTTACTCGAATGACAGGAATGTTAGCAAAATATTGCAGGTTGAGGAGGAACTACTTAATCTGCAACAGGGTGACCAAAGCCTTGCTCAGTACTTTGCTTCCCTTAAGTCCATCTCTGAGCGACTTAAAGCATTACGTCCTTCATGTCCAACATGTTATAAGACCCATGGTGAACAGTCTATGGTTGCAAAATTCCTACAGGGTCTCTCCTCTGAATATGCAGTAGCAAAGGCTCAGATGTTGACTGGAGCAGAAATCCCTGATCTAGTTGATGCCTACAACAGGCTTAGTCGTCTTGCGGTGACTCTCTCTTCATATTCCAGTGATATCCATGCCTCTGCCTTGGCAGCTGCAGGAGGACGTGGACGCGGTTTATTCAGGGGAAGACTGAAGAGGCATGGGCCGTGGGTCAGGAGGAGGTCGAGGGAGATTTCAATGCACTTATTGTGGGAAAATAGGTCATTTGAAAGACAGATGTTGGGATAAACATGGTCGTCCCACTGCAGCGCCATCCTTAGGCAGAAATGTTACATCAAAGCCTGGGAAGAACCCTTTACAGTCTTCCATTGGAGCGGCCCAGGCAGCATCATCAGTAGTAGATGAGTCTTTATCTTCTTCTCAGCCTGAGACAGTGACTGTGAGTATCAATAAGTCAGAGTATGAGGACTTCCTAGCACACAGATCTATGCAGCCATCGGCCTCCACAGTTATGACTGACAGTGCTATGTCTGTTGACACTATCTCACATGATACAGGTACTGCTTGGATTATTGATTCAGGGGCATCAAGGCACTTTTGTAGTAAGCCTTCTATGTTTACTGTGCTATACTCACTACCTCAGATACGTCATGTGAGACTTGCAGATGGCAGATTGTCACCCATTATGGGATATGGAGATATCAAAATCTCTCAATCTATGACTATTCCCAATGTGTTATATGCTCCTAAGTTTCCCACAAATTTGTTATTTGTTGGACAATTGGTTAACGATTTACATTGTCGTGTTACGTTTTACTCTGGTTTATGTTCATTTCAGGACTTGCCAACTGGGAAGACGATTGGTGGAGGCTATGAGAAAGGGGGCATCTACTTCCTGTCGGATTCCGTGGGTATTGCAGCATCTTCGATCACATCGTTGTCCTCCTCGTTCCAGTGGCATCTCAGACTTGGTCATCCTTCTGTCTCCAAATTCCGTCATCTTCTTCCACATCTCTCCTTATTAGAGTCATTCCAGTGTGAAGCCTGTCAACTTGGCAAACACACTCGTAGTAGTTATTCATCGAGTCTTAGTCCGTCTAGTTGTAGACTTTTTGACCTTCTTCATGTTGATGTGTGGGGTCCTAGCAGAGTTGCTAGTAGGTCAAAGTTTCGTTATTTTCTTGTCATTGTAGATGATTATTCTCGAGTCACCTGAGTTTTCCTTTTGAAGGAAAGGTCTGAAGTCGTATGTACTCTCAAAAATCTTATTATTGAAATAAAGACCCAGATGAAGTTTTACACAGATAATGGCATTTCTCCTCAGTTTACATGTCCCCATACTTCCCAACAAAATGGAATAGTTGAGCGAAAACATCACTAACTTTTAAATGTAGCTCGGTCCCTTATGCTTCATACTAATATCCCTGCATATTTTTGGAGAGATGCTATTCTTACTGCTTGCTACTTGACCAACTGTTTACCCTCGTCCTCCATTGATAACCAGATCCTCATTAAACTTGTGCACCCAAAGAGATCCTTGTTTCCAGTGGCTCCCAAAGTATTTGGTTGCACATGCTTTGTTCACATTCTTGGACCCACACGTGACAAATTGGGAGCCCAAGCCATTAAATGTATTTTCATTGGCTACTCCAGAAACCATAAAGGCTACAAATGCTTTGATCCCTTGACTCGAAAAGAGTATATCAGTNAGTCTCAACCTTATTATAGCCTCACTCCTATATCTACTGAGATGCCACGGCCTCCAAACCCACTACCTATTCCTCCTATTCCTTTGGAGTCGTTCCCTTGTGAATCTCCTCCGTCTGTTGTGTCCAAGTTTCGTGATCCACCGCTGGTCTACACACGTCGACAGGAACCCTCTCATAATCCTTTGCCAACCGTTTCTCAAGAGGTAAGTACACCTGAAGTGCATAGCCCTACTCTTTCTGATCCTTGTCAAGACTTACCTATTGCTCTTTGCAAAGGCAGGCGGCAATGTACTGTACATCCTATATCTCATTTTGTGTCTACCGATGGGGTTGGTAAAAATATGCAACAATGCATTCATGCTTTGGCTGCTCATACAATTCCTACGTGTCACGAGCAGGCTTTATTAGACACCCAATGGAGACGGGCTATGCAAGATGAGATGGATGCCTTAGTGCAGAGGGGGACTTGGGAACTTGTTGATCCTCCTCCTCGATGTGATATTGTTGGCTCAAAGTGGGTATTCACAGTTAAGTATAATTCTGATGGTTCTTTGGAACGATACAAAGCTCGATTGGTTGCTAAGGGCTACACGCAGACCTACGGTGTGGATTTCTTTGAGACCTTCTCTCCAGTTGCTCGGTTGGGAACCATTCGTCTTATTATTTCTGTGGCGGTCCACCAATGATTGGCACATGTATCAACTGGATGTCAAAAACGCCTTTCTGTATCTTGATGAGACTATCTATATGCAACAACCATCGGGATTTGAAAGACAGGGGGAGTGTGGAAAAGTGTGCAAGCTGAAGAAAGCTATCTATGGACTCAAACAGAGTCCTCGTACGTGGTTTCACAAGTTTTCCGAGGTAGTCTCACAGTGTGGCTTTGTCAGATCTCCTCTTATTCATTCTTTGTTTATTAAGAAGGTTTCCAGAGGTATAACTGTTCTCGTGGTCTATGTTGATGATATTATCCTGACGGGTGATTCTGATCAGGAAATTTCTGATGCAAAGCTGTTTCCTCAAAAACACTTTGTGACGAAAGATCTTGGTCCTCTACGATACTTCTTGGGAATAGAAGTTGCTCATAATAAGGAGGGTGTTGTTCTCTCTCAGAGGAAGTATGTTCTTGATTTATTGCAGGACACAGGGATGCTAGGAGCTAAACCGGCTAATTTACCTATGAATCCACGTATACATCTTTATGATGACCAAACAGAACTAATGGATTCTAGATCTTACAGATCCCTTATTAGAAAACTTCTCTATGTTATCGTGACAAGACCAAACATTAGTTTTGCAGTGGGAAAACTAAGTCAATTCATGAAAAAACCAAGGAAAGTCCATTGGGATGCTGCCTTGATGGTGGTTAAATATCTAAAATCTTCTCCTGGCAAAGGCCTTTTGTTCACAAAAGGCAAGACTCTGGAAGTGGAAGCCTATAGTGATGCTGATTATGCTGGTTCAGTAGAGGACAGAAAATCTACCACAGGATTTTTTGTATTTGTGGGAGGCAATCTCATATCGTGGAGAAGCAAAAAACAAGGTGTGGTGTCAAGATCTAGTGCAGAATCTGAATACAGAGCTATGGCTCAAACAGTAACAGAAATGACATGGGCTAGATCCATGCTATCCAGCCTAAGTGTGTCAATCTCACCTCCTATGAAGATGTATTGTGACAATCAAGCAGCCACACACATTGCAAACAATCCAGTTTTCCATGAAAGAACTAAACATATTGAAGTGGATTGCCATTACATTCGGGATCTAGTTCAAGCAGGAACCATTGCCACTGTTCATGTTCCTTCAGAATATCAAGCTGCAGATATCTTCACCAAAGCTCTCCCTATTGGTGATTTCTCTAGATGTTGTGACAAGCTGAGCATGTTTAATATGTATGCTCCAGCTTGAGGGGGAGTGTTGAAAAAGAAAAGCTTTATGTTTTAGGAAGTTCTTAGCAATATTAAAGAGTTATAACACTCTTTAATATTTTCCTTATTTCTTAATGAGTTATTTTGTAAATCCCGTTTCTACCCTAATCTCTTTTATAAGAGAGATTAGGGTTATCATAATGAGAAGTTTTGTTTTGCTCTACCGCACGGCTGCCTCTCTCTCTCTCTCCTTTCTTCTCCGCTGCAACAGGAATGAAGAGTGCGAGAAGAGTTTTCAAAGCTTGAAGGACAAGCTTACCACCGCCCCTATTTTGACGCTTCCATCAGGTCGTTCCGGATTTTTGGTGTATATTGATGCATCGGGAATTGGTTAAGGTTGTGTATTGATGTAACATGATCGTGTAGTGGCTTATGCATCAAGACAATTAAAGACCCATGAGAAACACTACCCCACTCATGATTTGGAGTTGGGGGCAGTTGTGTTCGCATTGAAGATATAGAGACACTATCTCTATGGGACAATATTTGAGAAGTTCACAAACCACAAGTCATTAAAGTACATATTCTCTCAAAATGATCTCAATCTGAGACAAAGAAGACGGGTTGAATACTTAAAAGGATTATGATTTCAAAATATCATATCATCTCGAAAAGGCGAATGTGGTGGTTGATGCTTTGAGCAAACATGCTAAGGCAACAATGTGTAGTATGTTGACTCGTTCTTCGACAATGTTGCAAGATGTAATAGCATGACAACCTTACCTTTGTGACGAGAACAAAGCAACAATGACTACCTTGATACGACATCATATGATGGAAGAGCTTATATTTAAGCAAAAGGAAGATCTTGATTTTGCCAAAAATACGGAAGAAAGTAAGAAGACAGATTCTTCTTGATATCGAGATGAAGATGGTTTATTGTGGTTTCGACAAAGATTGTGGGTCCCTAGAGATGAAGGGGTGAAGTGCAGCTACTTGATGAAGCTCACAAATCCAAATTTGCTACACCCTGGCAGTTTAAAGATGTTTCAGGATGTGAAAAGAAATTTTTGGTGGCCTACAGTGAAGTGTGAAATTATAGAATATGTAGCAAAATGCTTGGTTTGCCAATGGGTCAAGGCAGAACATCAATGACCAAGAGGCTTGTTGCAGAGGATTAATATTCCAGTGTGGAAATGAGAGGACATTACGATAGATTTTGTGATTGGTTTGCCTCACACCAGAAGACAACATGATGCCATATGAGTGATTGTTGATCGACTTACGAAGTCCGCTCATTTTCTGCCAATCAGAATTAGTCAATCATTGGAAAGTCTTGCGGAGTTATATATTGGCGAGATAGTGAGATTGCATGGAATGCTAGAATCTATTATTGTTGATCGAGATCCACGTTTTACCTCTAGGCTTTGGGGTCAACTGCAAAAGGCATTGGGTATCAAACTTAAGCTAAGTACAACATTCCACCCCCAAACTGATGGGCAATCTGAGAGGACCATTCAGACCTTAGAGGACATGTTACGTGCTTGTGTTTTGGACTAGAAAGGAGAATGAGATAAACATGTGAAATTGGCAGAATTCGCTTATAATAACAGTTACCATTCTACTATCGGGATGACACCTTTTGAGGCCTTGTATGGCAGGCCATGTAGATCGCCAACTTGTTGGAGCGAAATGGGTGATGGCAAGATCGAGGACTCTGTGGTATTGCAACAATTGATAAGGAAAAAGTTGACTGACTGCTCAGAGTAGGCAGAAAAGTTATGCCGACATTCGACGTAGAGAGTTGGCTTTTGATGTGGGTGACCATGTGTTCTTGAAAATTTCACCTACTAAAGGCGTTTTTCGATTTGGTATTAAGGAAAAGTTGAGCCCGAGGTTCATTGGACCTTTTGAGATATTAGAGAAGATCGGAGAGGTAGCATATAGATTGGCTCTACCACCTAATTTGAGTCATGTTCGTGACGTTTTCCATGTTTCCATGCTTTGAAAGTATGTACCTGATCCTACACGTGATTCATTTTCAAGGTATCCAAGTGCAAGATGATTTGACAATAGAAGAAAAGCCTATTAGAATTGTGGATCAAAGAGAGCAAGTACTTCGCACTAAGAGAATTCATTTAGTGAGAGTGGAATGGCAACACCATGGGCTCAAGAAGAGCACATGGGAACTCGAGGAGGATATACAAAAGAAGTATCCACACCAGTTCTTGCATTGAGGTATGATCTAAAATTTCGAGGACCAAATTCTATTTAAGGAGGGTAGTATGTAATGCTCGTCTTTTGTAGGTGGGCCGGATCGGGTCCAGACCCGCACCCGGATCCACCGGCGTGGGAGCCCGACACCACTTCTCCCTCGTCTCCCTCGTCTACCTCAGCGTCTCCCTCTTTTTCACTCTCCCGTCCCGCTGGGTTGCACAGAGCGCAGAGAAGAAGGTGGAGGTTGTGGCAGCGACGACGCATGGGCCAACGGAAGAAGGGCACGGCGGTGGCGCTCTGTTAAGCCCACTCGCCTTCTCTCTGCCTCTTCCTCTCCTTTCTTTCTTCTTCTCCTCCTCCCTCTCTCGCTGTTCTGTCGCCTCTCCCTTAGTCCCGATTTCTCTGTTAGTGCCCACTCTCAGCCCATGCTCTCCCCTCTGCCCAAACTCTCTCGATCGACACTCCCCCTCTCCCGCAATCTCTGACTCCCCCGTGTGTTGTTGCTCCCACTCGCAGCCCCCTTTTCCCTCTTCGTTTGTCTCTCTCTGCCCGAACCCTCTCTCTCTATCAGTCTCCCCTCTGTCAGCACTCTCTGTCCCACACGTTCTCCCTCCTGCGCAACCCTCTCCCTTCTCTCTCTGTTCACTTCCTCTCTCCATCGCCAGCCCCTCAACTAAACACTCTCTGTACTCTCTCTTGCGCCAGCCCCTTCTCCCTCAGCCGAACCAACTTCTCATAGCCGACTGCCTCCTTCTCACATCAGACCTCTCTTTTCACATCTTTTTCGTTGATTCTCATCACATTGATTGCCGTTCGGTTGGATTTCAGCTAGGGAAGTCCATCTTTCCCCTTTTACCAGCAATTAGGCTGTGTTGTTGGCAATGACAACGATCAATCTTTGGCATTGGCGTTCAATCGAACACTTGAGGTGGCTGCCAGGAACACTACGAAAATTTGGACTCTAAGATTGGGGTGAGCGAGACCTAATCGAGCTTAAATTATCGAATATTGGTTGTTGAAGGCTTGAAGCATGTATAATTACTAATTCATGCTAGACTTGAGATTTGATGCAGTAGAATGCATGATAGCGATGTTGCTATTTTGGAGAAAGTCTACGACTATTTTGAGAAGGACGAGGATCTCCGTGTATAATTATCTTTTTAGCATGTTGAGTTGATTTTTGAAGCTATTTGGAAACATGGTAGAGATTTGATGTGGTTGAGAAGATGTAGGACCGTTTTTGCAACTTGTGGCACATACTATTGTCGATGTGCGTATTGCAGTGTTAGTTGGAGATGAATATGTAAGTTGGGTGTTAATATTGGGTAGACGCCTCAACTATGAAAGCAAGTGAAAAGTGTACTAGTGATTGGACAAATCGAAAGCTCGGAACATAGACCGTTTGGTGACAACCTCTACAGTTGAGAAAAGGCCTATTGGAGGGCTTTGTGGGTCGACACCACCCGTTGACACCCTCTTGAGGGGATGACATGCCTCAACAATTATATTTTACATTTGTATAGATTGTAGTGAGAAAAAAGTAGAAATCTTATCACTTACTTATGTATGCAAGTACATCGGGCACGTCTCGTAAACCTTGAGCGTCCAGATTTGAAGCTTGAGGCATTTTGGATATTTTTGGCTACGTGCAACATATATAGCGGCATTCCAGGCAAATCCCTGCCTGGGGCCAACTTTTGAATGTGTGTTTCCAGGATCGTTGGATCCTGTAACTGTGATGTGATTGAATGATTGCATACATGAGAATGGAATGTGTATGTGATAAGTTTTGTTTTGAAATTACTACGCAATTGCATGTGCATGCTAGAATTGATAACTGCTTAAGACATATGAGGTGGGGTATCGAGTCGAGTGTCTCCTCGACCCTGATGGTGCATTAGAAAGCATCCTAGAATCATAGCTGCATAGGACAGCTACGAGCCAATCACGGATCGAGACTACTTTGTGGTTTGGCTAAGTTTTGAAAAATATGATTGATGTGATGTGTGATGTGAATGTTGTAATGTTTCATATGCATTGCCATGGGCATAATACAATTGGATGAAATTGAAGAGCAGTTGTAACGCTCGTTCTTTTTTTAAGTCAGGTTGGGCTGGAGTGGGTCCAGACCCGGACCCGAACTCCAGGCGTGAAGAGGAGCCCGACGCTAGCTCTCTCCTCCTCTCTGTCTCTTCTCCCTTGCCTTCCGCAGAACCTCCATCTTCTTCGTTCTCTCATCTCTCATCGATTCGTGCGACAAAGAAGCAAGTAGCGACGACAGAGGTGGAGGACGGCGCTCGATTATGCCCTCTCGAACCCTCTTTGCTTTCCTCTTTCTTCTGTCCTCTTCCTTCTCCTTCTCCCTCCTTCGCTGCATTCTCGACCCTCTGTGTAACGCTCGTTTCTTTGGGCAGGTCGGGTCGGGATCCAGACCCGCAGCTTACCCATGGGAGAGCCCGACGAGTTTCCCCTCGTCGTCGTCTCACTCTCCTCCCCCTTTCGTTACCCTTCTTGTCGCCAGGAGAGAAGAAGGAGACGGAGGTGGAGCAGTCGACGGCGGCGACGGAGGTGGACCAGACGACGGCGGCGGTGGAGCAGACAGCGGCGGCGACGAGGGCAGTGGCGGCGACGACACATGGGTGAGCCTTCAATCTCTCCCTCTGTTCTTCTCCCTCTTCTTTTCCATCTTCCTCACCCTTCACCGCCCTCCTTCTGCCCACACTCTCCCTCTCACTACTCGAACTCTCTCTGTCTCTCTCCCTCATACGCCCTCCCCCTTCATTCTTCCCCTACCACTCCCGTGCCCTTACCCCTTTGACCGAATCTCTCTCTCTGTTTTTTTTTCTCTTTCTCTCTCTACTCGACCTCCCTTTTTGTCCACGCTTCATACTCTCTCCCCCTTTCTGCTCGTTTTTCCCATTTTCTCCAACTAAGTACTTGTCCATCATTGATTTTCACTATTCTATTGTTGTGTGATCCATTTCCAGCTTGGGGACTTGTCCTTCCCCTCATAGCAGCGAGTTGGAGGCTTTGGAGGTGTTGACGACAGTGATTTTTTGGTTGTTTGAAGATCGATCGAAGGCTTGAGGTGCCTGCCGGGAGGATTACAGTAGTTTGGACACTTGGATTGGGGTGAGCAAGGCCTATTTGAGCTTAAATTCTTGAATATTACCTACTAAAGCATGTATAATTATTGTTTGAGCATGCTAGAAGGCAGAATCGATGATTTAGGATGCATACTAGTGACCTCGCTTTTTGGGGAAAGTGTAGGGTTACGTTGGAAAGCATTGATTCATGTCTATGTTGTTCTTTTAAACATGATGGATGAATTCTCGAAGCATTAGGGAAGCATGGTAGAGATTGTGTGGTTGAGGGGACGATTTATGACCGTTTTAGTGGGCGCATAGCACACGTTCTTGTGAATGGGTGCGTCTTGAAGTTATATAGGGAAAGAGTACGTAATTTAGTTGTGCCTTTGGGGTTGACGCATTGATTTAAAGACAAAGAAAGTTGAGGAAGGAGTTAGTGATGGGTTAATTGATGGTTGAGGGTTGATAGTTCGAGGCGACGTCAAGATGTAAAGAGGAGGCCTTTTGGAGAGCTCTTTGGTCGACACTACCCGTCGACACCCTCTTGAGGCGATGACACGTGCCTCAAGGATTTTATTTTGTATTGGTTCGTATTTGTTTGAATTGTGTAAGTATCTAGTAGAAATCTTATTCTTGTTTATGTTGCAGGTGCACCGGGCACGTCCCGTCGACCTTGAGTTCGTAGCTCGAGGAGTTTTGAAGAGTTTTGTGAGCGCGCCACAGGTATGGCGACATTCCAGGCAAATCCATGCCTGAGTAACTGTGTGATTGTGTGTTCCTAGGATCACAGGATCCTAGGATTGTAATGTGAAATGATTGAATGCCTTGTGAATGAGTACATGTATGTCTGCATGATAATATGAATGGTTTTGAAAGGTTATTAGTAGTTTGTTTTCAAAATACTACGTCTTTGCATATGCATGCTAGAATTGATAACTATTTAGGACAGATGAGGCGGGGTATCGAGTCGAGTATCTCCTCGACCCCAATTGTGCATTAGAAAGCATCATAGAATGATAACTGCATAGGACAGCTACGAGCCAACCACAGATCGAGACTACTCTATGTGGATTGGTTAAGTTTTTCAAAGATGTGATTGATGTGAGGATTGATGTGATGATTGATATGAATATGTATGTGTTGCATGTGCAATGCCATGGGCAATGATGCAAATGGATGAATGAGAGGGTAGTTGCACCTGTATGTATGACGGCTAGCAATGACTGTTACTGTATGTGTAGACCTCGTGTGGAGGCAATTGGAGGTGTGGGTGCACTCGTGGAGTGTACCAACCTCATGAGCTAGCCAGTCAATTGTTAATGTGTTAATCTAATGATAAGAATGAATGAATAAGAGATAAGAGGCCAGTGGGATGTGGCTGTGTGTTTGGGAGACGTCCCCTCTTGGTTTTGCCACTGGTCTCGCCTGTTCGGAGCGCAGGCGGTGCAAGGCCCCAGGGTACTGTTGTGTGTTGTGCATGGAGCGTGGGCTCCCTCCTTCCCAACCTGGGTGTCCTAGGGAAGACTGAGTATCTCTCCTTGGAATTCACACATCCATGGATGAGTGCTCTACCGCTGCAGCAGATGAAATGGATCCATACTGTTATGGGCCACCACGGAGGTTGTCTCTCGGCTGTAGGCCGCCCATGGTGTGCACGTGCCTGTGTTTGCACCCACAGGAACTGTAATACACTGAAGTTAAAGAAAATGTATTGAATGTGATTGATTGTATGTATTTGAAGTGAATGTAATAGTTGTGTTTGCAAATGCAAGTGAAATGTTTAGGTATGCTTGCATGTGATTGGAAAAGGTAATGACTATGGCCATTGAGTGGCCTTTGTGTGTCGTACTTTGACACAACATGATAGAATATGAGCTTGATATTTGTTTTATGTAAATCTTACCTGAAAGGGGTGGTATTTTCCTGGCTTGTTGCCATACTATGAAGGCTAAGCCTTCAGTTGTTTTCCTTTTCAGGTTTTGGCGGACCCGAGGCAGCAGGTTGAGCAGATGGCTTCACTCACGTCCTGTTGGGGAGGTTTTGGGTTTTTGTTTAGTGCCGGAGCGTCTTGAGTTATTTGTGTTGATGTCATGTTTTTGTTAGACATCAATCATATTGTTGGGGCATTTTTGGTTATACACATAGATGTGGTTTTGTATGAAACAAAATGGTTATATGAATGAAAGTTCGCCCCATTGTTTTCAATTGCTTGGCTCATCGTCTTTTTGAATTGTTGTGTAGTCACGCCTCGATGTTTGATGTTTAAAAGAAAGAAAAAAAAAATGTTTTGAGTGTCAAAAGGTCGGGGTGTGACACTCTGCCCACATCCTTTCCCTCTCGCATGGCCTCCCTCTTGCCCAACCTTCACTCTCTTGTGCTATTTCCCTCTTCCGCCACTCACACTTTCTCACCCTCTCTGCCCACGTTCTCTCTCTCTCTTGCCACGCTTTCCCCTCTCCCGCTTGTTAAGATAGGTTTATATTCAGCTTTAAGTTCTAGAGGGTATTTCTGTAATAAGTTCTCCTTTTATGGTTCTTTTGTAATTTTTACCCTCTCCTCTAGCCTATATAAAGAGGAGTTAGGGCAGATTTCAAGTTAATCAAAATCTCTTGTTCTCTAATTTTATCATGGTATCAGAGCTCCAGGCGTCTCCTCCTCCCCAGCGAGTCGTCGCCGCTTGAGCGGCGCCAGCCGCCGCCTCATCGGCGTCAGCTGCCGCCGCCCCCTCCTCCATCGCCCCTTGCTGCCCGTTCCTGCCCGACGCCTCTCTATCCATCGACTTTCAGCTGCTGTCGCCCCCTCCGTTGCCCCTTGCTGCCCGTTCCTGCCCGTCAGCTCTCTGCCGTTGACTCCCACCGTGCCGCTCGTCGCCTCCAGCCGTGACGCCTGCCGCCTCTCTGCCGCCAGTCACCTCCCTGCCGCCACTCCACCGCCAGTCGCTTCTCTGCCGCCAGTGGGCTCTCGTCGCCTCCAGCCGTGACGCTACCCCCCGTCGCCTCTCTGCTGTCGCCAGCCCGTCGCCGCCTCCAGCCAGTCGTCTCTCTCTGCTGTCGCCTCCAGCCAGTCGTCGCCTCTCTGCTGTCGTCTCTCTGCTGTCGCCTCCAGCCAGTCGCCGCCTCTCTACAGCCACTTCAGTGTTGCTTTCGCCCAGCGTTACCTGTCTCCCTGCGCTGCTGGCCTCACGACGCTGCACGCTGCCTTCTTCTCAGCATCGTCCGTAGTCGCCTTGCTCACGGCTGGCGCCTCTGGTATCTCTTTCTTCGCATTCCTTCGTCAGCGTATTTCAGATCGCAGTCCTTCGTAGTCTCTGCCGCAATAGCATGTTGTCAGCTTTCTTTCAGTGATCAGCATTCTCGTTCGTTTTGTTTCTGCCGTTGCTTCTTCCTCAGCCGACAGTTTTATGAATTACATCGTGCGGTTGACTGCATATTGCTTGATGATTAGCATGTTGCCTCTACATATGTGACTGTATTTTTGCCTGCACTTCCTATTCCGTGGCTCGGTTTCCTCCTTTGTGTTGAAAGATGTCTGAAATTAGCAGTGAGGCTAATACTTCCTCCTTCGTATCTTCGGGAGAGATGAAGAGTTCCCCGTTTTCTAGTC
>JAANDH010001559.1:0-43773 GCA_011799765.1 Nymphaea thermarum
ACTGTCCGTTGTAATAATCATCCTGGTACCAGATTTGAATCAGTTTTTGTCACCAACAAAGGCATTTTATTAGCTTTCGTGATTGAAAACATCAAGAATGATAAGAACTCTATTGAGCTGACTTATTCTTTGATGACATTGATTCCCTCAGATATATCACAGACAAATGAATCTGTCACTTTAATGAGTTCACCAATAACCTATTTTGCAGGGATACGAGACCATATTGGGTTGAAGCATCTTTTAACACTTGGAATGAAGAAAAATGCATCCAAGTTGAGGAAGATCTTGTAAGCAACCATTGCAAGGGTCGTTCTCTCGATCCTCTGTTTTCCATGAATAGCTACGATCTTAAAATCACCTGTCTTTCACGTCCCAACAACTCGATCACATTCAGCTACATGAGGTTGGGTTGCTACGAGGCAATTTGGCAGACCCGAGGAAGGATTCAATTCACCTTCCTTCCTGAAAGAATCCACCGAAAGGAAGTTGTAAATATTTGAAAATCAGGATCATGTTTTCTCTTACAATTTCGAAGATTTGAGTGCTATCAAGAACACCCAGATGTGACTGTGAGGTCTTGAAGAACAGCATGATTTGGTCCCTAGGATTTTCTGTCCCTCCGATGATCCGATCTTCCATGGGGTCAAAGGACCTGAGAAGGCCATAATACCAGGGAAAGACCAAATCGTTCTTTATCACGGGGCCTTAATTGAATTGTTATGTTCCATTTATTCATCCGGAATCACGGTCAAGCGTCTATCATAATAAAATGTGGCTCACCTATTATAATGAATTACTGTCAAGCGGTTACCATAATAAAGTATGTTTTATTTCATTATTGTATAGAATTGCTTGACTTGAGATTATCCTGAACGTTGGTCATCAAGCCACCGTTTGGAGGTAGTTGGCATTCATGATAGTGGAATTGCACTGGGAAAATGGCGATCTAAAATTTGTAGAAGTTACTTAAATTCAAGAAATTATGTAAGATAAACCATGTAAAAACGGTGACATTTCCACGTTGAATCGTGGACGTTTCTTGATAAAATCATAAAGCTTCGTCCCTTTTGATGCCTGCTTTCTGTCCAAGCAAAGAATAATAAATGATGAATTCCTCCCTTGATCGCAAAAAACTGAGAAGATTTCTAGGAAGTACTTTGGCACAAGACGAGTTTGTGCTTTGACACAAGATGGTATTTGAACGTGTTAACAATAGGTTAGACCTTCATGACAGAAACCCCACGAACTTGATCTTTCTAAACTTAAGAAAACAGCGGAGGCTCGATGAGGAAGACTAAAAGAAAAAGCTAAACTCTCCCCATCAGAATACTTCAATAGTTAATTAACATTGAGATCCGTCATCATCTAGCAAGAAACCAGAAGCCTTCCCTGCTTCTGTCAGAGCCTCCCTCCATTACATCTAGCAATAGTTAATTAACGTTACACCATGTTAATAGTTAATTAACATGGAAAACGTTACACTCAAGATTCTTATTTTATTATTTTTTATTGAGAAAATGTTGGATTTAAGATCGGAAGGGCAAATCCTAAGGATCTTATATCAGGGGCAAACAAACACATTTCATACGCTTTCAGAAGTCCAACACCAGGCATTTAAAAGCATTACATAACGTTTTAGGGGTGGGTATCGGGCTGGGCCGGGCCGGGCCGGCCCGTCGGGCTTGAAGCCCGGCCCGGCCCGGCCCGTTAATGTTGTCGGGCCGGGTACCGGGCCAGCGTACCAAAAATCAGGCCCGGCCCGGCCCGGCCCGTTTTGCCGGGCCGGGCCAGTTAGTAGTAGTTAGAAAAAACCCATAAAAATGAATTCAGAACCATTGAGGTTCATGCTGACAGAAGAAGAAAAATGAATTCAAAACCAAAAAAGACTAATTCAGAACAAAAATTTCCTTCACAATCAAAGGTCAGAAAAAAAAAAGTTACGTCAGTAACAATTAGCAAGAAAAAAAATGGCAAACTTTGTATAAGTGATTACATTTATCAAGGGTATCTTTTTCCTTTTTACAATAACAGTTAACACATGAAAGCCAACCATGAGAAACCAGTCCAAGTATCAGTGCAGCAGACCACTATGTAGCCGAACTCCCCAAAAACAACCAGCCACCAAGACAGGTTGAGTGTTACTGCTACACCCACTAGGCCCCAGCCGAGTTTGGCCGCCATCTCCATCAGTAGGTGCAGACGCCCATTCACATGAGCAATCAGAAACAGCATTTGACAGCAAGGACAAGTATGAAAAACCTACTAATTCAGTAGAGGATCCATTGGAAAATGAAGCGACCATGGAAGAAACCAAGAAAAATAATGATAAGATGCAAAAATGTGAACTGGCAAGGCAAATTCTGCTCAGTTTCATCGTCAAATCGGTCCAGGACAACATAGAATCTGTTAAATTGCAAGTGGTTTCAGCTCAATCAGCAGAAAACAATAGATCTTCTGATCAGTGTTTAAATCCCATTGGAAGAGATTCTGCAATAATCAAAGTCCTTTCTGGAAATGAAAACAACAAAGAATTGGACATCCAATCTCACCCTTCTTGTCCGGAACAATCTATAAATGCAGAAGAGAATCAGTGTTTAGATCCCATTGGAAGAGATTCTGCAATAATCAAAGTCCTCTATGGAGATGAAAACAACCAAAAAAAGGACTTCCAGTCTCACCTGTGTCAGGAACAGTCTATAAATGAAGAAGAGAGCAAGAACAGGGAGGTCGAAGGTGAGGTTTTACAGAATCCAGCTTGTCTTCAAAGAAATTTGTGCAATCTTGCAACAAATATCTAATTCCCCTGAAAGAACAACAAAATTTGAGAAGATGACAGAAAAAAATAACGAATATGATGGTATAACAGAAAGATATCCATCATATATTAACTTAATATAACAGGGATTGAGGGAGTTCGTTACTCGTAGCAGAGCTGCAGAGGTATCGACCTTGGGGAGGTTGAGACACAGGAACCTCGATCAGTTGCAGGGATGGTGCATTTCACAGATGAACCCTAGGATTCATCTCAAACAACCATAATAAAGATAACCCAAAAGCTAGTCCAATGAGAAACAAACCACCAAAACAAATCGTAAACTCAAGAAGAACAGAAACCAAGCTCCATCAACCTAATAATAGCAACTAAAAGGGCAGTAACTTAGTTGGGTTTAGCCGTTTAGGGGTTTTATGAGAGCATAGAGTGAGGGGGTAGAGAGAGAGAGAGAGAGAGAGAGAGAGAGACCTGGATGTCGGATGACGTCCTCAGCCCGGTCGTTGCAGCGATGAGCCTTGGGCTCGCGAGTCTCGACTCTCGCCTTCCGGCAAAGGCAAACCCCAGGGGCTCTCCCTCCTGGGTAGTGGGTATCACTGTATCAGGTATCGACTGTGAAACTGCGACTACGAGTTTGCCTGCCTCCCTGGCTCCCTCGAATCCTCGAACGTCGATGGACGATGGAAAAGGAAAACGTTAAAAGTGAAAACAGAAAGTGAAAGCAAGAAGGGGAGCGGGGAGCCAGCCGCGCGGGAATCTGCTGTCTGACCTAAAAATTTTTTAACGGCCGTCCGGCCGGGCCGGGCCGGGCCAGAGAAATGATAACCAGGCCCGACCCTTTAAGATCTCGGGTCGGGCCGGGCTCACTAAAGTCCGGCCCGATAAGCAAATGCCTCGGCCCAGGCCCGGCCCATACCGGGCCGGCCCAGCGGCGGCCCGGCCCAACGCCCAGGCCTAACGTTGATGGACCTTGACAACTCAAGCTTGAGCCAGTGCCAGCAGCTCCCCTGGCCCTGCGAATTTCAATTGGAGAGCTGGTTCCGAGGCATCAAGTTTTCCCTTGGACCTGGCCCCCTCTTCATTTACTGCCCCTTAAATGGTACTCACATTCACATAAGCCTGCACTTTGTGGTTTAGTTGGTTTATCATTAGTCCAGGCTAACAATTAAGCCAAGTTCGAGTCATTAACAATCAAGCTGTTATTATTATTACGCCAAATCAATCCTTCAATCAATTAATAGCCAAGTATTTTTTTATGCAAGGCACAGTTGAATGTTTAAAAATGTATTGCGGTTTTACAGGTGTGATTCCAAGCTGTTTAAAAAATCAAGTACAGAAACGTGGCTTTGGGTTGTCCAAGGTGAAGCTTTTGCATTTTGTATCTAATTTGCTAAATTTTGGTTTCATGATGTTATAGTTTACATCAACCTTTTGGATTGTCTAGATCTGCAGTGAAGTTGTAAAGATAGGGTGGGATGGAATGAACTTAAAAAATAATTTCATGTTTATCTTGAAAATTATGGCGACGAAAATGCATTTGATTTCACCAACAAGACTACAACCACTTTTTTTTTCTTTCCGGATGGGAGGATTGAGTCACTTTGTTGGATGCAGAGACGGGGATTGTCGACATACATTCGGCAATCATTTTGCTGTGAAGACTTGTTTCTTGCGGAGTCTTTTTCATTCTTTTTTTTCTGATTGGTATGTATTCATCTAATAAAGTGATTTCTGAAACTTGAACAAAAATTGAAGCAAAATGATCACATAATCAAGTCCTATTGATTCTCCATCTTACGCCGACGAAGCATTGCACTCCCAAAATTACCGATGTAGCTTAATTGAAAAATGAAGGATTTCTACTCACATAGCAAATGAATACATATGTTCGAGGTGCCAATCGAAAGTCCGTAGGCCTTCCATTTTAAATGAACACAATTGATTTGAAAAAAGAAGAAAGGCATTGACAGAAATTGGATAGAGGGAGAGAAGGAAAGAGATCATCTGCTAAACATTCGGCTGTTCTGCTAAAAATTCAACTTTCCCTTGCGTTTTTCCTCTTCTGGCGAACCAACCAGCCCCAAGTGATGCGTTTTTCCGAGGATCCACTTCTCGTCTTCCTTCCTGTCTTCAAGCCCAACGTTGAAGTCGGAGCTGGACACTGATATCTTCCTGTAGTTGCACCATACCCTAAGGATTGCATACAACAGAGCCAAACAAACACAAGTAGCAGCCAATGCAATGTCCACTGTGATCCCCAGAACAGCCGCTCTTGACATCCATGTCCTTCCGCCACCAACGGAATCTGAGCACGATGACAGGAGTGGCCCACAGAGGTTCATGTTCCCCAAGAAAGAAGCTGATGGCAGCTTTGAAAGTCCTTGGGGTATCTCTACATGGAGAAGATTATCTGACAAATTCAGATTGTTCAAGCTTGTTAGGCCCCCAAGTGCTTTGGGTATCTGTCCTTCTAGATGATTTCGGGAAAGAATCAGGCTCTCCAATTTCTTGAGGTTCCCCAAGGATGGTGGGATCACACCAGACAATGAGTTTTCACTCAGGTCTAGTGCTTCCTGAAGTTCTGTGAGTTCTCCTACCTCCTTTGGTATAGACCCGCTAAGAAAATTCTGTGAAATCCTCAGCTCATTGTGTTTCTTGCCGTTCCTGACAGTGGTGGGAATGGAATGGAGGTTCAGGACGTTTAGTGAAGCCAAGTTTCCAATGGTTGATGGTATTTCTCCTGAAAAGCGGTTGTTGGAAAGAGAGAGTTTTATGAGATTGGAACAGTTTCCTATCTCTGGTGGTATGGTGCCGGAGAATCCATTGGAAGAAAGATCAAGTTCCCCAAGAGAGTGTAGGCTTCCCAACCATGAAGGGAATTTCACCCAGGAATCGGTTCCCGTCGAGGTCTAGAATGCCCAACTGCTTGCAGGTTGAGAGCTTGAGTCCTAGTTCACCACTCAGAATGTTCGATGAGAGATCTAAAAGGGTGAGCTGTGTTAGCTGAGAGATTTATTTTGGAATTTCACCATCCAACTGGTTCATAGTTCATACCCAGCTGCAGACTGACCAGATTACTCCAGTTTCCAATGTGGGGAGAGATGTAAGGAAAAGCAGGACTAGGAAAGAACGCCTAATTGGTTGGTGTAAACTCACACCTACGTCCACAAAGGCAGCTATCGTCCTTAGTGTTGATAGCAGCAGCAAGCCATCGTGGGGAAGGCATGGGCGCCTGCCACGCCTTCCCAAGAAAGCTCCATGTTAAATGAAGCCTTAACCCAGCCTCATGCCCGTGTTGCCCATGCCAAAAACGGATCAGGTCCCAGCAGTCTATTGCGATCCAGCTCCAGAAAACATAAAACAGTCGCTCGTCCAAATTGGAATTTCACCCGAAAGTAGAAACTCAGAGGGAAGGCCGAAGGGCGGAAGGGGCAAAGCCTCGAAGGGCAAGGCGCAACAAGTCCAAGGGCGGCAGCAGCCGGTAGGGCGGCGCCACGGCGGGCACCAGGTGCTTCTTCTTCTTCTTCTTCTTGAATGATTGAATGAACTTGAATGGTGTTGGGTTTTCACTTTTCATTTGTTTCCCCATTTTTCAACGCTTTTGCCTCATGCGGTCATGCCTCTTATCTTATGTCTCTTGGTATGATTTTTGTGCTAAAGAACAGAAGAAGCGCCCAGATCTCGCCTGCGCGGTCGGTGCCATGGTGGTTGCTTTGTCCCGGACTGGCGTTGGCGGGACTCCCGGCTACCTACTACGCCTCTACAGTAACTAGTTACTACGATTTATCTTCTCCAGCGTTTTTTTCTTTTTTTGGTTTGTTGCTTTTGTCTTTTATTATTATATTTTGTTAGGTTGTTTTTATAAAATACCGATTGTTCATTGTTCCCTTGGTTTAAATTGGGCAATTTAATATGTTTTTGCTTTCTCTAGATGGAAAATTCTGGCATTCTTGTTTATATATGTGGAATGTTTTGATGAGTGCAAACGCAGTTCAGCAGTCATAATAAACAACTTTGTCTTGTTGGTTGTTGCATTTATTGCCTACTGATACAAAGGAAGTACGATGTACCAGAAAAATTAGATGCTTAGGTTCAGCATTCCACTATGGCAAAATGAATTTTTACAGTGGAGCTTGCGGAATCAACCGTGAGCTGTAAGCTTGCTGCTTTTAAGGTAGAAAAAGAAAGTAAACAGACCATGATCGAATAAGAAAGTAAACAGACCATGATCTGGCACTCTTTACAGCTTTATTGGCTATTGGGTAGACTGACCTTTTCGAGCTTTCCTAAAAAAGGAAGCCATGTGCACATGAGCTATGAGTTTTTGATGCTCATCAACTTTTACATGTTGCTTCAAAAAGGCATAGTGTTTGAGTTGCATGCAGTCCATCCTCCTGCTTTCTCTCAATGAAAAGGTTGATGCAGTGGCAGAGCCAGAAATTTTTGGCTATGAGGCACTAGTACATAGTATATGAAAAAATTTTCAAACTAAAATATATGTTATTTTAAAAATAAAACAAATAAACATAGTTATGAACAAACTTACAATGAGTCCCAACAAGCAAATCATATCATTAGTGTTATGGACAAAATTACAATTGGCCAATGACATCAAAATAGTCAATTGCATGACTAAATATGAACAAATTTACAATTAACATAAAAAATAAATAAAATGACTATAGTTATAAATAAATTTACAATTGACCTCAAAAAGCAAGTAAAAAAAACTATAGTCATGTACAAAATTACATGTGGTCTCGTTTGTTTTTCATATTCTGAAAATGATGCATGATTGCTTCATCACTGATAATATCAAATGTGTTACTCTCAATGTAAGTGACTAAAGCATCATAACTCATTCATCTCTCATCTTGTTACGAAGCCTAGTTTTGATAATATTCATAGCTGAAAATGCTCTCTCAACACTTACAACAACTGGTAAAGTTAGTATCAATTTAATAAACAAATACACCAGAGAAAATATAATGTGCTTTCTAATTGTTACCATCATTTCAGATAGCACAGTCAAATATTTCAAATTTGAAAACTCTTAAGTGGTTTTCATGTCTTCAAGATATACATTTAATTGACTTTCAAGTCTATAGAAGTCTTCTCCATTGAAATCTTTAGGATAAAACTCGGCAAGACGAATCAACTTATGTTTGTCAAAAGCAGAAAAACTATTCTTTGGACACTCCAGTGAAACAACTGTTCAATTCTTGAAGTTGCATATCAATAACGACATAAAATGCTTCAACACTCCAGTGACAGGCAGTCATTCAAAAATCCATATTCTTTTTATCGGATGCTCCAAAAATTATGAAATTTTATTGAAATATTCTAAAGAAGCAGACAAATCCATCGAGTCCTTAGTCGACATTTTCTGACATTGGAGCTGACAATGCCGGTCGCTGAAAGTCACTGGTTCTTTAGAAAACACATTTAAACGAAAGGGAACTTCTGTCTAGTGCCAAATAAAACATGTCTTGCTTTAACAGCTATCAAATATCAATAGATATCTAAGACTGAGAGTGCATTGTATCATTTCCAACATACCACACATCATACATCGATTTATATGCACATAAGCACTTAGATTCACTACTATACACAAGCATATATAAATATATATATGTGTATGTATATCTACAAGCAACAAAGGTACAAGAACTACATGTTACACTTATAACCGAATATTCCCATACTTGTCAAATCTGAAAAGAGTTTTCATCCACAGCCTTCTCCGCTTCATGTTTCTCTTAAGCCGCCACTTTCCTTGGTCCCTTCTCCCTCTTTCTCTTTCTCTTTCTCTTTCTCAATTTCTCTATCGTTGAGCCTTCTCCTCTATGAATGCAATAAAAGAAGTGATTAATTTCTGTAAAACATGGTTAAATAAACCCTCTACCAGGCCTCCCTCCTTGCCAAATGAATTTTATTTTCAGTTTCTTATGAGAAAGGGAATGATTTTTTTCAGTTTTTCCCTCTTTCCATTAATATTTCAATTACTCTACTAGTTGGGTTTATCCTTGGTAACTCGTTTCTTTCTTTCCATCACTACCCCACCTTGACCGCTTCAACTATTTCTAGCAACCATTTACTCTACCATCTTTAACTCCTCTACATTAAGGAAAAGAAAGAGAAATCGTGGGCTTTACGACTAATCTAGTAATTTATGTGTGTTTTAGATTATCTATGGAGATTATAGGACCTCGGTTTTGCTATTTTGCATGTTCACATTTATTGAAATAGTTAGCATGATTCACATATAAATGGAAACAGCAAGAGCTCTTAGTTTCTGTTTCTCTTTTGGAAAAACTTCAATTGAAAGCTAAGCAGGCAAAGTAATATGGATGCTAGAGTACCCAGAGAATTTGGTCTTATGATTGTTTGCATCCCAAAATTTTCATTGGTTTTGGAGTGCTCCAGAAAAACGAGATTTTGCTTTGAAATAGGGAAGAAAGGAACTCACCCGTCGGTACGAGGATCGACCGTTCCCGGCGCCTTTACCGGGGGTAATCAACCCAAGGGCTATGTTTATTATTGATGCATTTCATTTTAACTTAAACATCCTTTTAATTCTATATGCGGTGTAGAAAATATTGAAAGTTTGATGTTTCAAACTTTTGAAAAGGTTCTTGAAGAATTGCTTAAGAATGTGAAATATTTTGGGAAAAACTAGAATTGAGAAATCTTTGTAAATATCATTTTAAAAACTTGAAAATCATTTTAGTGTTCTCTTAAGACTTTAAGTAGGCTTGAGATTTTGTTCTAATTCGGTTACCACCTAGTTAGAGCTCCATCTCATCTTGCTTAAGTTCTTTTAGAGATGTGATTGTGCTCATTTGTGATATTGAGTGGAAGTGAAAATGAATGGATGCATTGATTCTATATGATTAAAAGAGAATGAAGCATTCCTATCACAACATTCATCTAAGGCATTCCTACCATAACATGCATCTAAGATTTTTGTTTTTGTAAATATCATATATATGAAGGAAAAAGTTTTGAAAATAGATTGAGATTGTAGACCTATCAAACATGAATCCAATATTGGGTCATTACTTGATTTTGGTCTTAGTGAAGTCGGCAAATGAAAAATTAAAATCTTAAATGATTGGAGAAAATATTGAAAGAATGGCAAAGATGAAAGACTTGATCCCAAGAGAGATATAGAGAAAGAGAGAGAGAAAGAGATCTTGAAAATCATAAAATCAAATATTTAAAAGGAATAGAAATACATATTCATATACATATCTATATATACATATGTATAGATATGTATATGAAACCTTGTGAAAATGGAGCTTAAATCAAATAGAGAAGAGAATATCATTTTAGAAAGAGAGAGAGATTTAAAATGAAATACATGTATATATATTTATATATACGTATATGAGAGTTTGTAAAAGGATATGTGAAATCATAAAGAGAGAATGACAAAGAAAGATATTCATGTGCACACATATGTATATAACATGTATATACGCATATGTCTTCATGAGTATTAAAATCAAGAAATGAATTGAAAATTGCCGACTTCAATTTTTGATGTAGGCCGGAGGGGAACTTTGGCTCATGCAAGAACCTAAGTTAAGTCTTCAAGGCCGTATTAGAGATATTTCTTTTGAAAATGTTTTGGAAAATATGATTTATATATAAACATGAAATGTTCTGATTTGGTTTGCCACAAGGGATATATTTCTTCCACCGTTGGGTATGGAAGAAAATCAACCAATATGACGAGACACTCATTAGGGTTCCTAATGGGGTGATTAGGAAAGAAACTAGCACAAAATGTCATGCAAATGCATATTAACATGTACATATTCGTAAGAGTCTTCTCGGGTTGGATAAGCCCCAACCTCAAAAATCACAAGAAGAAATCCCAACCCCAAACACTCACTCTCATCGTGCATTGGGTCATATAAATGGAAGATTGGAATATAATGCATGAGCATCATTTCAAGCATGAATGATGAATGAAGGCAATACATCAAGTATATTTTTGGAGATAAATAAAGAAATAGATTTCGTTCCATCTTGCTCATACTCCCGGTGCACTCAAGAGTAGCTCTTGATTCCAGATCATTTGAGCTATCTTGCACGGCCATGGGAAGATGGCAAGAGGAAAATGAAGATATGAAAAAGGAAAGATTGCATGATGAAAATGAAAGATCATCTCATCTTCTTATGCTCCCGGTGCACTCGAGCATAGCCTCTTGACTCTAAAAATAGATATTGAGGGCTATCTCATATGGCCATGGGGAGAGAAAGAAGAGAGAAAAGGAGGAAATGAAAATAGAGATTTTCATATCTCGGATATGGATAATAATGGAAATGCCATGGAGAGAAGAGAAAATGAAAATAGAAATAGAGAAAGATTACATACCTCGAATGTGATTGATATTAGAAATGAGTCATCTCTTGAATGATCTTGGATTTGCCTTGAATGAAGCTCCCAAGATGTTGAGGATGAAGCCTCCAAGAGATCTTTGATGCTCCCTTGAAGAGTTGTTGCTTGATGAAAATTACTCCAAGTTGGAGAAGAAGAGAGAAATGGAAAGAGAGAGCAAAGGAAAATGAGGAAGCACAAGAGGTTCATCCATGGTAGGCCTCCCTCAAGAGAAAAGATTGTGGGGTATTTATAGAGATTTTGGAGCCAAAATTTTGAAATTCGAATTCAAGATTTGAATTCAAGAGGGAAGAGCTTTGGAGCCAAAATTTTGAAATTCGAATTCAAGATTTGAATTAAAGAGATAAGAGCTTTGGAGCCATATTTCAAAATTCGAATTCAAAATTTGAATTAAAGAGACAAGGACTTTGGAGCCAAATTTTGAAATTCGAATTCAAGATTTGAATTCAAAAAGGAAGAGTTATAGAGCCAAAATTCAAAATTCGAATTCAAGAGGGTAGAGCTTTGGAATTCCCAATTTGGATATAAACTTGGATTTCGAATCTAATTCGGATTTGATAATTGGATTTTGAATTTGAAATGCTAGATTTGGATCTAAACTTGGATTTAAAATTCATTTTAAAAATAATAGACCCAAAATTTTAATAGCCCCATTTTTGAAAAGTTTGGGTTTATAACAATGATATACTGCAGCAGTTGTGGTTGTCGACCATTTTGATTGTAGGGTTAATATGCAGTTGCATGTTTTGAGTTTCTAGTGGAACATTTGTCTCTGTCTGTACGTTTTGCAAGCTGATAGTCTACTTGTTATCTGATCTTGGTTGTTTTCTCAAGTGTTGGCAGGACACAAAAACTAATATTACTGCTTGCAAGTTAATTGTTGGTTGTTTTTCTTGTCCAATTGTTCCTTACTTGAGAATAGCGGATAACTCTTTAAACTTATTTATGGGCATTCATTGCTAGATGTGAACTTCCATTTCACGTTTGAAATCTAACTGAAAGTTATTTAGTGAACTATGCAGACTATATATTCTTAAATTTGTTATATTTGAACTTTTTTATTTTGAACTTTGAAGGTAAAACCATAAAAGATTACAAACAGAACGAAAGAAAAAGAAGTTGTTTCAGATTCTCCTGCAATAGGTTTTTCATCTAGTGTGAATGTGGATGAAGGTGATGTTTCAAAGTCTTCTACACTACCTGATGAAGCATATGCATTTGAAGAACAACCAAAGAATGTCATGTATGGACAAACTTTTTATAGATTCTTATACCAAAGGACAAGTTATTTGTGAATATAACAAATTTTTTTTAGGAGATTTTAATTCAGAAGGCACAGCAGAAGCAAGAGAAGATGATGACATGAGTCTTTTTGATTGGTGGGCGTCCTATGGATCAGAAATGCCCGTGCTTCGTAAACTTGTTTTGAGGTTATTGTCACAACCTGTTACATAATCTTGTTGTTAAAGAAATTGGAGCATATATGGTCATGTACACAACAATAAAAGGAACAAGGTTACTAGACTACGTGCAGGGGACTTGGTTTATGTGCATTCTAATTTGTGTCTTCTTTTTAAGGAAATAAAAGGAATACATGTATTTCGTTATTAGGTTGTTTTGCTTTGCTCAATTTCTTACGATGTATTAGATTTTTTATATTTTTGTGGTACATATTTTTTATTTTTTAACTTTCGTCTTTAATAAAATGCAGTTGTCTATCATCTCAATATTGGGAAGTAAATCCAGACGAATTTGATTTCGATGGAGAACGCAATTTATATACTGCTAACATGGATTTTTTTATCCTGTTATTTCTTCTAAGTCGTTTGATGATGATGATATCGTTGAAAGCATTGAAGAACGTCAAGATATTGGTGGAAGTGGAACACAACTATGATTGATGTCATGATGTAATATTAGGGGTGGGCATCGGACCGGGTCGGGCCGGTCCGGGTCGGCCCGTCGGGCCTGAAGCCTGGGGCCGAACCCGCCTAATAATATTGTTGGGTCGGGCCGGGCCGGGTACCAGGCCTGACCACCAAAAATCAGGCCCGACCCGTTTGGCGGTCCGGGCAGGGACTGAAGAGGGAGACGGGAAGGGTGAGTGAGAGGAGGAGGGGGAGCGGAGAAGGAGACGTCAAGGGAGAGGGGGAGCAGACAGGGAGAGGAGGAGGGAGAGCAGACATCCTGGATTGTTGGCAGCTTGAAATTTGGGTTGTGGTAACCCCTGAAGTGTAGGGTTTAGTGGACATCCTGGATTCTGGGGGTCCTTTGGAAGGAGCAAGACCTGCGCGCTTCCTGAACATGCTCCAGGTGGGAATACTCGGTTGTCTTCCCGAACCTGCTATGATACTAAGAGAGAATAAAAAAACAAAAACAAAAGAGCAGTCCAGAACGTTGTTGACAGAGGGCAAGACCTACTCTCCTCGACTTAGGATTAAACGACTTAGGGTAAAATCAACACACAAAAAGGAGAAAAGGAAAGAAAAACAGCAGGTTTTAGTGTTTTACCAACGAGCAGGGGCAATCACCCGCCCCACTGGAAACCAATCGTTCTTCTCTCGTGGGTGTTAGAGAGGCGACTTGGGAAAAGCTGGAATGCAGCGTCGTCTTCTTGTTGTTCCCCTTTTTTGCCTATGGCCCATCCCCGTCGCAGCAATGTCAGAGCTGAAAGAACAAGAGGAGAGGATGAGACGGCGGCGGCTGAAGGCATGGTCCGTTGGTGGCATGGCGGTGTGGGAAACCCAAACGTAGGAACAGAGCTCTCTTTCCCTCTCTGGTTTTGGGTGGTGGAAGAATCGTGGAAGTTCCACCGTCGGTCAAAACCATCGGTCGAACAGTGGGCGACGGTGTAGAACCCGAGCGTTGAAGCTCACGAGAGGAGGACAAATCTCTCCCCTTAGTCTCGTTTTCCCCCTGGTGTTGGTTGTGAAGCAATCCACAAATCATAATAGAGGACTGAGGGAGACGGGAAGGGAGAGGGCCGAGGTGGAGTAGAGAGGGAGCGGGAAGGGGAGCCCGAGAGTCGGGCCGGCCTATCGTGCCCAGGCCTGGCCCGGGCCAAGTTTTCCCGGCCCAGGCCTGGGCCCGACGCCCAGGCCTATGTAATATGTATTGATGTATGAACTATGAAGTATGACTGTATGAACTGTGATTCTGTGAACTCAAAAGTAGAGTATATTTCTTGTTGAATGTTGAATTGATGATTGATAATGATATCATGACTAGTAAATTGTAATTTTGATCTTGTTATTTAATAATTTTGTGGTTTATAAACAATTTTTTGTCACATATATTATATACATATTATTATTATAATAATAAATTAATAATAATAATAATAATAATAAAATACACTCGCCACAGCCGCACCTAAATTTTTTGAGATGTATCGCGCCGGTACCTGCAAAGAAAGTAAGAGCAATAAAAAATATGCAGAAACAAAAATCAGCATATGAACAATAAACAAGAGGAGGAAGAAATACTCAGTGAACTGGTTGGAGGTAGAGGTGATCTTGCAATCAATGCGAGGGCAAGGTGGACATCTACCTTGATGATACATCCAACAGAAGCGACACTCTTTGCCATGTCCCTGAACATGTGATTCTTGTGCTTTTCTCAAACCCACCACCAGTAGCAAATGAGCCTAGATCGTCAACTAAAATACAACCCATTGCTAACTGAAGGTGAGGGTGAAAAGAGAGGGAGCTGCCTGAGGAGAGGGAAGTGAATGGGGCAGGGAAGGCCAAGTGGCAAGGAATGGACAAATGAAAGGGCTGTTAACAAAAAGATGATGTTTCGACTCTACAGCAGAGAGGTAAAAAAGACACTAGTTAACTAGATGGATCTCAAGACGTTGGAGATTATCTAAGATGGATCTCATTACGTTGGAGATGATTTAAGATGTTGATCTGATCAGTAAAAATGAGCCAAACCAAAACTATGGTACGAGGTGAAGGGCCAGAAAACCAAAAGGCATGATAGGGGAGACATGGAACCGTCCACTCAAAAGTAGCATAGTAACACAAGACAAAGGTAAAAAGACAGTCCGGTAGGGCAGAAAGCTCACACTTAGCAAGATTTATGGAAACCGTAAAGACCGACCTAAAAAGTCAAAGCAAGAGCCAAACTCTATCAATTTGCTGACGAGAGGCACTGCCGAAGATAGCTAAATTATCTTCCTTGACCATAGCTAAAATGTCTGATCAAAAAACATGTAACAAAATGGAGAAATCAAAATCCATCCCACAGCGTATCCAAGTGCACCGAAGAAAACTCGAAGTTCAGGCGGACCAAATAGAAGATCAAGAGTGAGAGTTTGACCCTGATTCTTCGACGGTCAAATCGTAGCCCTTTGTACCTCCCACCTCCTTCAACGCCTTCTTCCATCCAGACACCATCTCACGATCGAGGAGCTCATTATGCCTCCGGAAAGGCCTTTCCAGAGCTCCCTTTTGGCCCCTCACGTCCGACGGTTTGACGTCGAAGAAGATGGGGAAGATCAAGCGCCGCTGCTCCACCATCCACCCCAGCTCCGTGAGGCACCATTCCGATGCTGCATAGTACATAGACAAGATGGGCATGCATATGAACAACCCATCAGGGGCATTTCTAAGGTGGTTTCCCTCCAGTGCATCATCCCCGCAATTGGACCGGCATGCGGAGATGCCGTCGCGCAGGAGGGCTGAGTAGAGGAGATTGGTGAAGGCATCGATGACTTCTTCTCCGCCGATGAAGCTTACAATGACGCCGAACTTCGTCAGAGTGGATGGCCGGGATTCGCCGACCCCAGCTTCTTCCCTTTGCCATTGGTTGCCATTTTATTTCTTGTTCTTGCTGAAAACTGGCACGGAGAGGGCATGACCTCCACAACATCTAGCCTCCCATAGTTATGACGTGCTCCCCACAGTAAACCGGCCCCACTGTTGTCCGGACGGTTGCCTTCGGCTTATGATGATGAAAACGAATCTGATTCCATTCATAGGAAACGATGGATTAAGGTCACGTGACTTCAGTAATTTAGTTAGGAAGAGCCCAACTCGATATGGAAAGGCAAAAGTAAACGGCAGAACGTCAACTGGCTGCGTTAATTGTGGACACGAACGTCAACTACCATTTATATATGATGTCAAGTTCTAACAATCTCTGATCATGCCAAGAGAGGCAACCGAAGTAGTCTAATTCCAACGCCTTCACCGATAGCGAGATGGTGGAAGCTTTTGTCGTCAGATAGCATAGAAATTTGAGATGTTAGATTAAACCAACCAATAGTTCATAAAACGTCCCAGCAGATTGCTGTGATTGTTGGAAACAACAAGGAAAATGACAGCTGTCATTTCATGGTGAAATGGGGAAAACGATTTGACCCCACAGGCTCCCCCACGTAGGTGGCAGGAAGACGACAATTGCTGAGAATATTTAATAGGGCATATTGGCATCTGCGCAAGTTTCGTGTCTCCCTCATTTATCAAGAAGTCGTCGCAATTTCACTGTGGGACATTTCCAAGCCCTTGTTCATAATCGCGTCAACCATATTTTATCATCTCCTTGAGTTCTTCGTCAAAAGAGAATCCTACTATACTTAGCCCCAACAACCAAGGTTGCGCAGAGTGAATGAGTTGCGTATATGTTTTTCTACAGATTGAACTTCACAAAGGGTTCATGCCGAAAGAATGGGCTCTGAGAACACCGTAAATAAGATTTCCAGATCTGGAGACAGAAAGATACATCTATGTTATCATCTCTATCTCTCTCTCTCTCTCGCCTGTCATGCCTTTTATCATTAGCCCTTCCAGGTTGCTTTCATCAAGGGTCGGCGTCTGCAGGACGCGGTTGTCCTGGTCAATGAGGTCGTTCACTCCCTTTACTGTCTACGGCTTCCTTCATTCATCCTTAAATTGGACATCTTTAAAGTCTTTGACTCGGTCAGTTGGGAGTTCCTTCCTGACCTCCTCACCCGTCTTGCTTTTGGTCCATCGTTCAGACAGTGGGTTATGTCGCTCGTCACTAGGGCCCAGCTTGCGGTTTCCTTCAATGGGAAGTGTGGCGACTTCTTCTGTCTCGAGCGTGGCCTCCGTCAAGGTTGCCCGTTATCGCCCTTGCTTTTCAACTTGGTTGCTGAGAGCTTTTCTGCGCTTTTCCATCACGCTACGGTCGTTGGCTTCCTCACATCTCATTCGCTCCCCCACTTACCGTCCTTCTCAACCCTTCAGTATGCTGATGATTTTCTCCTGTTCGGTAGTGCTTCCCGCCAGCAGATTGTGAGAACTTGGCTCATCCTTCGGGTTTTTGAGCTCATCTCGGGTCTTTCGATCAATTCCGCCAAGTGTCACATTTCCCTCATTCACGCGGATCCGGCCACGGTACTTCTTGCGGAAGCGTGCTTTGGGTGTAAGGCTTCTAGCCTGCCCATGGAGTACTTAGGACTTCAGATTACGTTGTCACCTCCTGCACCCTCCTTTTGGAATGGAATGGAGCAGAAGCTTAATGATTGCCTTCAGTGTTGGGAGGAAAAGCTATTTTCCCTCCCAGGTCGTATTACTCTAGCTAAGCACTGCCTTGCGTCTATCCCACTCCATGCCCTGGCCGTCTTTCGGCTTCCTGTAGCCGTTTTGAGTAGGTTCAATAAGCTTATTCGTAAGTTTATTTGGAATGGTGATCGACCTTTAGATCGCCTAGCGCATTGGGATGTGGTTGCCTTTCCGCGTCTTCTAGGGGGTGTTGGGGTTACCAACCTTAGTCGGACTTGCGAGTCTTCTCTGTGTTCTTGGTGGTGGCGGTTAGCAACTGAGCATTCTTCCATCACCCAATTCATTATTTTCAAATTTGACCTGCCTTCCCCTAGCGTCTAGAATAGTTCTATCTCTCATGTCTCCCCCTCTCACTTTTGGTGCGACATGCTTTCTGTCCTTCCTCTTTTCCTCCGCCTTGCTGACCTCTCATCGTCTGCGTCCCCATCCTGGCCTCTTTCACTTTCCCGTGAGTTCACTTTTTCTTCTTACTACCTCGCCTCCTTTGGTCCTTCTGTCTTGTCGCTACCACCCTGTTCCCTTTGGTCCCCTGGCCCCTCTCCTCGTGCCACTGCTTTTGTCTGGCTTCTCCTTACTGGCCATGTAAACACTTTTGACCACCTACAGCGCCTTGACATCAGTTTGGCTAACCAGTGTCCCCTATGTCTGGTCGCGACTGAGTCTCGGGTCCACCTTTTTACTTCTTGCCATTTCTTCTATAGTGTTCTTGCTTTTACTTGGCCTTCCCTTGTTAATAGTCTTCCAAACCCACCATCCATTCGTCTTCTTTTCCTCTTTAGTCCTTCCCCCCGCCTGTCTGCTTCCTGGGGTCATGTCTGGAGGTCGTGGTTCATTTCAGCTTGGTGGCGCATTTGGGAGGAGCGCAACAACAGGGTCTTCAGGGGCACCTTCTCTTCGCCAGATTCGGTGGCTCGTCTTGTGCAAGGGGATGTTCAGTTTGCCATCTGATTGAAGCGCCGATGCTCGTCTGCGGCTGGGTGATAGTGTCGCTCCGTCTGTCCTCTCCTCTCTCACCCTGACTCTTCTTTTCTGAGCATTATATTGTATATTTCTTCTTTCTGCTTCTGTTTTTGCGGTTTGTTTTTTTGCGGATTGTTTTTTGTATCTGGGGGACATCTTGTCCCAAAATTTTGTTATATATTCTCATTTTATCGGCTCTCTCTCTCTCTCTCTCTCTCTCTCTCTCTCGGTCACCCGTGCGAGCGGCGCACCCCTCCCAGGGTCGTGGATGACATCCGTCACCGTCCCCTTGAGGTAACCATTCCATTCCCCGAAGTCAAGCGACCGGAACCTCGCCGGACCCTTCCGGTGGTGGGTGTGCGAACGGAACACCGACCCTGCACCCTTCCTCTGAGCTCTGATCACGCGTCCCATTTCCTCTCTCTCTCTCTCTCTCTCTCTCTCTCTCTCTCTCTCTCTCTCTCTCTCTCTCTCTCTCTCTCTCAGGTTCTCACATCTCCATTGTGTTGTGCAAACCGATCAAACCTCTCCTCCCCGCACCCTTCTCTCTCTCTCTCTCTCTCTCTCTCTCGCTCCCTCTCTCTCTCTCCCCTCTCACGTCCCTTGCTCTGCTCTGCTCTCTCGCTCGAGTGGGCGTCTTCCTCGCTTTGCTCTCTCGCTCAGGCGGCGTCCTCCTCCGGCCCTCAGACGACCTCCTCCAGCCCCTCTGACGACTACCCGGCACCTCAGGCGACCTCCTCCCGTCAGACGACCTCCTTCGGCGACCTCCTCCAGCCCCTCAAGCGACCTCCTCTGGCCAACTCAGGCGAACTCCTCCAGCCCCTCAGGCGACCTCCTCCGACGAGACCGGCGTCCTCCTTCCCCCCAGCAATGCAGCTCTTCCCCCTTCCCTTCCTGTTGCTTGGGGCGCGTTGGAGCTGTGGGGTGTCTCTCCTTACAGGTGTAGAGCAGGCTGCACAGTAACTGTTCGTTGAATTGCCTGTGAGAAACATGTCCCTTTTTTCCTTTGCCTTTGTGTGTGGGGGGTGTCATGGCAGCCCTTCCTCCTCCCCCGCCTTTGCGACCGCCCTCGGGGGCTTGGGTTGGGAGTCCCAGTCTTTGTGGTATCAGGCCGGGTAATCCCCTCCCTCTTAATCGTTTGCTTTGTCGTGCAGCGATCGGTTTTCTTTGCTCACCTGAAGGGGTCCGCCAAGCTAGGGCATTGTTTTTCAGTTGGCAGTCTACTATCTTCAATTGTGTTTTCGCCGGCTCACTTCAGCTGAGAGATGCTCGCGGACTCCTCCAGGCTTTCCTCCCGCCCGCGCGCTGTTGTTTTCTCTTTTTGCAGATGGGTGATTGTTCCTTGCGGCCGAGGCTCCCCAAGGTGGTCTCCGTTGGTAGGCCAGCCCCCTCACCTTGGTGTGTCCCATCTTCTCGGCGTGCTTCCAGACTTCGTCACCTCCTTCGGTCCGTCGCTTCTATCCGCGTCAGATGGGGCCAGTGGTGGTGTCAGAGGTGTGCTTCCTTGAACGGCCGCCGGGCCGTCACGTGTCCTCGATGTCGTTTTCCTGCTTGTCAGAATGATCGTCGTCTCTTTGCTCGGTGGCATGGTTTTGCAGCGGTCACCTTCTTCGGACGAGAGCTCTATATTCTTTGGCTCTATCAGACTTCCTTGGCCTGGGCCTGCTTGTCCCGGTACGCGGGGTCCTCCTTTTTTGGTACAGGTTCCGCAGATGTTCAGCCCAGGTGATCCGCCGCACCAGTGCTCTTCGGTGGTTGAGCTACCACCTTCTCGGCATCCGCCCTTGCTTCCCTCGCCGCGGGCACCAGCCTCTCCTCAGCGAAGGAGTCTAGCCTGCTCTCTGTCGCGCTCCCTTGAGGTACCCTGCTTGCCCTTCCCTTTTCCTGCTTTGCGAGCTGGGGCTTCACGCGAGTCCACCTCGGGATGCCCTGACCCGATGCTGGTTGCTGCTCAGTCTGACCTTGGCGACGTCCGGTCGTCCGCACCGTCTCTTTCGACTGCCCGCCCATCTGCAGGGGGTCGCCCCCTTGAGGTTGCTGTTGTTGCTTGCTCTCGTTCGACTGCGGCCTGTGTTGTCTTGGCCTCTGCCGTCTCGACACCCCCAGTCAGCCGTTCTCTCTCTGTTGCCTGCACGTTGTTTTTTACCTTGGTTACTGGCCCCCCTATGCCCCCCCTTACACCCAGGACCTCCTCCTTTGCCTATCTGCCTTGGGTTTTTTCTGTTTCTTTTGACAGCAGTGTTAGCTCTGACTGGCCTTCTCTGCATTTTCTGCTACCTGGACTCAGTCGCGGCTCTCCTCAAAACCCCGCCTACCTTCCTCTCCCACCGGTTAGCCCTGCCCCCCCTGCATCCCTTTTGTTGGCTCTCTTTCCCCCGCCCCGTGGTCTGAATTTGCATCCACCTCTGCCCCCTCGTCCTCCCCTGTTCAGTTGCTTGGCCCCACCACTAGACCAGTGGGTCGTCACTCCCTGCCCGATCGGTTGCCACCTGTTGCCCCCTTGTTGGATGCTGAGTTAGGCATCTCCCTCCCGGATGCGCTTGACGCTCTTAAGGTCTCTCTTCCGCCGAAGCAACTTGATTTGTTGCGTTCCTCTTTTGTTGCCGCTGTGGCACCGGTCTCCCGTTCCAGCCTGGCCAGGTTGCGGCGGGAGTTGCGTAGGATTGGGGCTTTCGCTACCTCTATCCTCCCTCCTGGTGCTGCCAGGGCGGCCAGACGTACGTCGCTTCACGTGGTTTCCCCATGAGGATTGCATGTTGGAATGTGCGGGGCCTCAGCGCCCGTTATCGGCGTAGGTATCTCTCTTCCTGGATCCGTCAGCATGGACCCTCTGTGCTTATCGTGGTTGAGACCAAGATGTCTGTCATCTCTCACGCTTGTGTCCGTACTTTGATGCGGCAGCCGTTCTTTGGGTTCCTTCCTGCTTGTGGAACAGCTAGCGGCATCCTGCTTGCTTTGTCTCCGCCCCTTACGGGGGTTATTGTGCATGTCAGTAGGTACTCTATCTCTGCTTCTCTCAGCGGATTCTGGCCGAATGGTCCGGTCTTGGTTACTGCGGTTTACGGCCCTTGCGTTGGGGCTTTGCGTGGACAGCTGTGGGCTGAGCTGCTTCAGGTTCGCCAGGTTGTAGCTTCTCCTTGGCTGCTGGCAGGGGACTTCAATTGCTTGCTTAGCCCTGCTGACTCATCCTCCCCTGTCACTTCTGGCCCGTCTATGTCTGCTTTTCGATCGTTCGTTGAGGAGTTCAGTCTTTTTGACGTGCCTTCGACTAACGGTACGTTTACTTGGTCTAACAATAGGAACCCTCCGATCCTTTGTAGGTTGGACCGTATCTTCCTCTCGCCTGAGTTGTTCTCTGCTTTTCCTTCGTCCTCTTTGGTTCTTGGTCCGAGGCACCTGTCTGATCACGCTTCGCTGCTCCTTTCCCTTCTTCGGGGTAGGGCTGGTATCGGGCACGCCAGGTTTCGTTTTGAGCTTTGGTGGCTCCGTGATGAATCTTTTGTGGCTACCGTCCCTAATTGGTGGGCTCGTGCAGTTAATGGTAGGTGGGCGGCTTTCAGGCTCTCGCGGAAGTTGCACTCCATCAGGAGGGAGGCCCTCGCCTGGAAGCGCATTTTCTGGAAGTAAGAAGTTTTTGGAAGTGGCCGCTTGGGATGAGGAAATCCTATCCCTTCAGGCGTCTGATAATATTTCTGCAGATCAGTCTTCCCCTCTCCTTTGTCTGCAATGTCTTGCCGAGGAGTGGCGGATTAGGGAGTCTATCCATTGGCAGCAGCGCTCTAGACTGGGTTGGCTCGCACATGGAGATCAGAACTCTAGATTCTTCCACTTGACCGCCTCTTAAAGGCGCCGTCAAGCGTTGCTCCAGTCCTTGCTTATCGGGGGCAGAGTTTTTCTTGGCGATGACATTCTCCCGGCCTTGAGCGCTCATTTCCGGGATTTCTACTCTAAACCTCTTCGCTTCCGTGCCACGCTGCCGGATTTTCACCTCTCCTCTTTTTCTGTCTCTTGTGCGATCGCTCTGGAGCGGCCCTTCCACCACCAAGGGATCAAGAACGCGGTCTGGGCCCTTGGCTCGGGTAAGGCGCCCGGATGTTTGTAGCGCGGATGTGTTTGCGTTTTGTGATGAGTTCGCCTCCAATTCTGTTTTCCTGAAGGAATTCAATCAAGCTACCTGTATCCTGGTGCCTAAGCGCCCTAACCCTACGGACGTCACCCACTTTCGCCCGATTTCCATCCTTGGCGCACCTTACAAGATCATTGCTAAGTTGCTCTCTTTACGGCTTGCGTTTGTCAATGAGGTTGTTCACTCAAGGGTCGGCGTCTGCAGGACGCGGTTGTCCTAGCCAATGAGGTTGTTCACTCCCTTTACTGTCTACGGCTACCCTCTTTCATCCTTAAGTTGGACATCTCTAAGGCTTTTGACTCAGTTAGTTGAGAGTTCCTTTCTGACCTCCTCACCCGTCTTGCGTTTGGTCCTTCGTTTAGACAGTGGATCATGTCGCTTGTCACCGGGGCCCAGCTTGCGGTCTCCTTCAATGGGAAGTGTGTCGACTTCTTCTGTCTCGAGCGTGGCCTCCGTCAAGGTTGCCCGTTATCGCCCTTGCTTTTCAATTTGGTTGCTGAGAGCTTTTCTGCGCTTTTCCATCACGCTACGGTCGTTGGCTTCCTCACACCTCATTCGCTCCCCCACTTACCGTCCTTCTCAACCCTTCAGTGTGCTGATGATTTTCTCTTGTTCGGTGGTGCTTCCCGCCAGCAGATTGTGAGAACATGGCTCATCCTTCGGGTTTTTGAGCTCATCTCGGGTCTTTCTATCAATTCCGCCAAGTGTCACCTTTCCATCATTCACGCGGATCCGGCCACGGTACTTCTCGCGGAAGCTTGCTTTGGGTGTAAGGCTACTAGCCTGCCCATGGACTATTTGGGGCTTCAGATTACGTTGTCGCCTCCTGCTCCCTCTTTTTGGGACGGGTTGGAGCAGAAGCTTATTGATCGCCTTCAGTGTTGGCAGGGAAAGTTGCTTTCTCTCTCAGGTCGGATTACTCTAGCTAGGCACTGCCTTGCGTCAGTCCCTCTCCATGCTTTGTCAGTCTTTCGGCCTCCGGTGGCTGTCTTGCGTAGGTTTGATAAGCTTATTCGTAAGTTTGTTTGGGATGGTGATCGACCTTCAGATCGCCTTGCTCTTTGGGATGTCGTTGCCTTGCCTCTGAATATCTTGCTTATCAACTCATTTTGCAGAGTGACGAGCCCACCAGGTTGTCTTGAGACCTCTCTGATATTGGAAAGGAAGATGCTGCTCTCAAATTCTTTAGCTACTTGATTGAAAGCTTCCTTGGCGAGAGTGGTCTTTCCCAGACCTCCCATTCCAAGAATTCCTACCATTCGAACGTCTTCTGTTTCAAGACTCAACAAATGCTTTATAGATTTTACTGGGTAATCAATTCCAACTGGGTATTTTGCCACGTCCAGTGGTGCACTGCTCAGTTTGCTCAAAGCATCTCTGACGATCAATTGAATGAACTTTGTGTCGTCCCTGTCCAACAACAAATATTAAAGTATATGTGGAAAACAAAAATCATGAATGGTGATGACATGAGAGCTATTCGGATTGGGGAGAAAGTAATAAGGCTGGCTGCAACAACTATTCTTCTAAACAATTTCACAGCAAGAGCTTTTAAATATTAGAGAAATCTTCCACGGGTATAAAAGCAAAAGAAAAATAGAATATTACTAAGAAAAGAAAAACAAAAGGTTCGCTAGAAACAAAAAAGAATGGCAATAACCTGTGCATTATCACGAAGGTACCATTGATTAATTATCAAGATTTTGGTTAATTAGTTTATTCTCTACATTTCTGGAGTAATAATTTTTGTTTAATCGTCTCTATATTTTATTTTATTTGTTCATTTGTTGCGTGGCTAACTTTTAAATTTTCTGCTGCTGCTGATTTAGGCCAATTTTAATAGCATTTGTTCAATGAAGCAATGTTTGGTGCTTTTACTTATTTAAAAAAAAATTGTAAAAGAATTATTTGACTATTAAGCAAACAAGTTACCGTGAAACTTTAGAAAGTCAACATATAAGCACTCATTTTTTTATAAGAAATTCTCCACGGGGTGGAGAATGTCTATAATTTTCTTGATGTGACACAATATTCTTTCGTCATCAAGAAAAAGAAAAAAGTCAGCTTCTACACGTCACACATTGGATGTGTTCGATATTTCTATAGGGTCCTTTAGCTAATGAAAGGGTAAAAATGCCTTAAAAATTGAGATAAATGTGTATAACATTAAAATTAGTATTTTATGAATCTGCTTCAATTTTTAAAATATAATGTAACTATTAATCATTTCAGGATACAGCTTTACTCCATATACCACCCCAAAATCGGGGCAGTAGGTTTGTGTTTCTCTCAATGAAGGCACAATAAGATGTGAGAACTCCCTCTCCTTGGAATGTCAATCGGAATTGGTTATACTGATGAACTATCAAATGTTTACGTATTTAGATTTGAATTGAGATTCAAAATTTATGCCAGAAACTTAATCCAAATCCGAGTTTAAAAATTCGCAACGAAATCCTAACTGCATTATGGCAACCACACGATTTTCTAAATATGTAGATATTGAATTTAGGAAAATTTATGTAGCAGTGTAGATGCTTATTAACCGGTTGAATAGTTATTTAAAACCAAACCTAAATTTGAATCCAATCAGACATCATTTCTTAAATGTGTATTAATGGGTTGTCAACCTTTTTTTTGTTATGAAGGTATATCAAGAAACAAGAAGAAATTTTGTAATTTTGGCCCAACATTAACTTTTCCATGGAAGAAGAACCTCTTTGAAATTTGTGACAAAAAATTGCATGTCTTATTCGATGGATGTTCAGAGTTGGGAGTGAATACTTATTTGCTAAGAGGTTAAACGATTTTTTGTAATTATTTTATGTGTCACGGGCTGACTTTCTCGAACACTGTTTATTCGTTTTAATCTTTATAATAAGGAGGATGATCAGAGGTGAGCTGGTTCTAGTTTGAAGACGCACCTTCGTTCCTTGTCGGTGAGATGGTAGCCCTTGATCTCCCCCACGGCCGTCATCGCTTCCCTCCATTCCGTCACCGTCTCCATCTCCACCGCCCTGTCCCTCTCGTGTTCTTTGAACGCCCTCTCCAGCGGGCCCCTCTGCCGCCGCACGTCCGACGGATCGACGTCCAAGAAGACCGGCAGTATCACACGGCCGCTCGCCACCATCTTGGCGAGCTCCCTCAGGCATCGCCGGGACCCGGGGTACGACTCCGACAGAATGGCTATGAACACGTCCGAGCCATCCATCGCCTGATCTGATGGGCGGTCCTGGCCAGCCGTTCTCTCGTCTTCCTTGAACGTCCGCACGCCGCTCCTACTTAGGCCGTCGTACAGAGAACCGGCGAAGCCGCCGCCGGTGGAGCTCAGGAATACGTCGAACCGGAAGCCACTGGACGGCCGAGTGGCGCCAAACGCCATCTCTCTCCCTCCCTCTGTTGTTTCTCTACAACGTTAGCTAAAGCATGTAGAAAGCCTGAGAAGGAAGAAAGGAGAGGCCTTATAGTGAAGTTCAACAATTTCGAGATATTGTATTCATAAATCCAGAAAAGAGGAAACCGAAGTAAAAGCTCTAACGCAAAACATTTTGAAAAAAGATCACGTCCTCATTTGGAATTATGAAGAGCGTCGGAGGGTGAAAAATTTTTGAACACTTCAATCATAAAAAAGAAAGTACCTTGCTTCCAACGGTTAGATGACAAACCTTTTTTCGAGAGGCAGCAAACCCAACATTTTACAGAATCGCAATACAAAGCACACCACTTGCTACAATGAAGGATTGCTTCAACTTTGCTGTTAGATTGTCCCTCCCTGGTGGAACACCTTATTTATTCCCCAACTGTTTTGTCAAGCTCTATGGCGGCACAGCATTGACTGTTAGACATAAAAGAAGTTCCTTTCTCTTCATGCACGCGATATACAAGTGTGGGGTGAAGATCTAGCATTGATACCAATGTTGTAAAAGGCCAGAAAGGGAGAGGCGAGAAAGGGAGGCGAGGCGAAGCGTACGGACAAAGTTGTGAATTATATAATATTTATAAAAATACCAACAAAACTAAAAAAAATGACTGCAATCCTAAGCATATCAATAAAAAATAATACACAACATATGCAAGCCACAAAAAGGATTTGTAAATCTAAATATGGTGGAGGCGTAGGCCCCAATTTCTTCAAACAAATTGGGATTCCGATATTCTCTGGTGATTGCAAAACTTTCTTAGTGGATTCATTTGCTGATTGAACTATATTTTATCTCGGTTGCCCTTGAATTGGGAAATTTTGAGCAAATCGAGCCCAAGAACGCCTGATTTGGCCCAGAATTGAGGTTAGAAGTGCCTTTCGAAGATCATCGGTATTTTCTGCATTTTCCGGCGGTCGATGACAACTCCGGTGAATTAAAAAAAAACCGGCGTCTTGTTCTTTGGTTGCCGGCTCCATCCTGTGCAGCGGTGTCCGAAACAGCCTCGGGTCGCATTGATTCGCGCATCCCATCGATTCGCGTGCCGCCGCATCCTCGACACTCGTCCAATCCCGTCAAGAATCCCGTTCCGCACGAGTCCTTACGATAGACGAGTCTCGATTCACACGCGTCAGGTAAATTATAACGTGTGCAACAACGTGTCAGCGTGTCCGGAGGGTCTTTAGCACGTGTCCGGTCGGGACACCACCCGATTTCTTCCTGAAGAGACTCCTCTCAGCCGGCGGAAACCAGGAATTTGGCGGATCTTCAAACCTCCGGCGCTGTTTGCTCTGGCCACGGATTTGGTCGACCATGGGGCCAAAAGAATCGTCTTCCTCTTGGCTACAACTCCACCAATTTGCAGATTTTTTGGAGATTGCATCAGGGAGCCACAAATTTTTGAAGACAGTCAGTTTTGAAGGGCATCCTACGACTGTCCTGAAGTTGATTTTCAGCAAACACAGGCGGCACTTTGGATACCTGGCGCTGTTTGCAGAGGAGACGATGGCTGTCGAGCATTGAACGATCCTCTTCCTGAGTGTCTTGGAAGTCTTCCCACGTGATTACAAAATTTTTGGAGCATTGGTGAAGGCTCGGTTAATTTTTCATCTACAGCAGGTTCCTGAGAAGTTGTCCTTGAGGCGTACGCCTCAAGCACTAAACGTGCCACATATGAAGGCGTACGCCTCTACCATATGAGGCGCACGCTTCAGGGAAGCATGCGCCTCACACCCATGCTTCAAGGCGTTTTTTTAAAAAAAAGCCTTGAGTCGTTCATATTTTGTAAGAAGCGTACGATTGATATTTCTCTCCGCTGGAGTATTTTCAAAGATCCCATCACACACACACAGGTACACACAACATATATATATATATATATATATATATATATATATATATATATATATATATATATATATATATATATATATATATATATATATAGACAGAAGAAGAACAATCCTAGTTCTTGATGACCCTTTTCAACGAAAAGAAAAAGGTGATGGAGCATCTTTGTCATTTAATATTAGTTTAATCATTTTCCCCTTATTTTTTCTTAATTTCTAATCTTAAAAAAAAAAAAAATCAAAAATCAAAGGCTGAGATGGTTCTTTATCCATCTAACGTTTGTGCGTCTAACATACACCGTTTTTATAAATGCTGACAACAATTAAACAAGCATAGATAAAGAACCCAAGTTATAAAAGTATAATATCTTTCAATTATGCAAGTTGTTCACTAGTGTTAAGTTTGTTTCATAGGGAGGAGATCACATGGAAAATTTTGGCGAGTGATTTCCCCCAATCTCTCTCACTTCCTTCATTTTTACTTTAAAAAGGAGGCATTTCTAAACCGCTTTATTTGAAATTTTTTGCTTACATATGAGGATGCAAAATCATCTCAAATCTAAGATTTGTGGCAAACAAAAACAATAAAGGGAGAGGGTTAGACTTCAAGTCCATGGATTGGAGACGCATGAAAAATCATAACTTATGCATCTTTCAAACAAAAGATCTATAATTGTAACGCATTATTATGAAAAATTTTGGCAATCTTCAAAGGTTATAATTAGGTTGTTTAAATGATTACTTGTCTTGATTCTTGTCTTTTTAGGGGCAAGAACTAATCGTACTAGGAAGCAAGTCAGGATCCGTCAAACCAAGACATAGAGCTTAATATGAAAGCAGGTCAAATTGCTATAATTGATATTAAAGCAACGGTCAAGACTCATATATGGGGTTGCATATGCACACATGTGTGCTTTAATTTGTCCTAGTTCTTACCTTTTTGGAGCATAGCTACCCGGAAGTGGATTGAGATCCTACTAAATCAGGAGCTGAGTTTAGTGTGAAAGAGGGCGAAGTTGTTACAATGATTGTGGTTGAAGAACTCGAATTCGAAATCTTAGTATCTCACTAAAGCCAACCTTATAGCAAAGTCACTCAAACACCTTCTAATTGATGTGCTGCTTTTGATATTGCTAAAACCAAACCAATTTAATCATCTAAAATACTTTTGGAGTCATTTGATACTTCTAAAATATTCATGTTAAAGCTAGTAAACCATAGTATCAACGTAATTGAGATCACTATAACCTTGGAAAATTTCGTAAGTTGCAAATATGATAGTCACTGCTAAAACTCCATTATCAAAGGCATGATTAAGCTACTCAAACTAATAAACCATGGTTCCAAGAAAAGAAATAAAAAATTATGGCCGAAGTAGAAAATTAGGAAGACAAGGAATTTGGCAAATTGATAGTTTTTCATTACTTAGTCAGTTACAGGTTAACAAAAGGAGTATTTGATCCCACTGGCTCAAATGATAGCCAAAGCCCCTTTCTTTTCCCTTACCGTCATGGTCAGCTTAGTGTGCATCTAATGTACTTTCA
Organism: Nymphaea thermarum; assembly: GCA_011799765.1. Classification (NCBI taxonomy): domain Eukaryota; kingdom Viridiplantae; phylum Streptophyta; class Magnoliopsida; order Nymphaeales; family Nymphaeaceae; genus Nymphaea; species Nymphaea thermarum. The sequence continues at coordinate 29,619 of JAANDH010001559.1, forward strand.
TCAACTAGTATAGTGCTTCCACCTTATCGGCATCGAGGAATTGCACTCATGACAATCAAATAGACAATAGGGAAGTTCATCTACTGCCAGCTCCATTAGCTACACTATACCCTATGGAGAGCATTTGGCAACAAAAACACTAGGAATATGTGTTTCAAAGAGAAGAACAAATTATGGAATACTGCCTTCTAGTGTCCCATGAATCTTGACCAACTTCTAGGACAAACTCATGGAACACCGTGAAAGTCTTCCTATTACCAAATGTCTTGTAAATGCAATACTAGGCTGGTAAATATCTAAATAAATAATTTTCTAAGCAAGGTTGAATATCAAATAAAAATAAATAATACAAACCCCAAATGAATCTTGTAAGCTTACCTTCTTGTGTTACAAAGCCACTTGTTTGCCAAAATTGGTTTGATCATGGTTTAACTAAATTAATGGGTATAATTCATGGCTAATGAGCCCCAAGATTCACTATACATAAACTTGTACGTTGACAAGATTGTGTGGTATATGTCTGAATATAAAGAGGTGAAAGAAAAGAGTTAAAATGAAAATTTTAAGAATTGCAAAATGATCCCCTTCAATTTGTGTTTTTGATACTACCACTGTTTGACAAAGAACTAAAACCCTTGGCTAGGTCACAAAATATCAATTCTTCTTGTGAATTTTCCACGAGTTCATTCGTTTCTGCTTGTAGACCTTCCATCAATTCATGCTGGTCTCTTTGCTTGTAAAAGACGTGAAAACCGACCTTCTTAATTTGAATACCTTCTATGTATGGTTTGCTTCTCTTCAACACCTCAATTCTGCCTCCATCCTCTAAGAACAAAGCAACTTTATCTCGCTCATTGTAGTGGCAGTAATAAATTTGATTTTCATTGGGCTTTGGAATTCCATGAATTATTAACGTGCTTCTAAATATCTCCTTGCCATCTACCATGATCATAATTTGAATGTCCACTATACCTGGTATATCAGGATAGCCATTCGCTGGCTCTTCAATGATGGCATAAACAAAGCATAGAATCAACCCTTTGATCTTAATAGTGCTAGTTGACAACTTTGGAATCTCACAAAATGATTGATTGTACATGAGGCATCTTGGAATATCATTTCCAGGGATGCTGAAATACTTCAGATTTTCAAATATTCCCTGCAATAGTCATAAGATTAAATGAAGACGCATAACTTTAATGTATCAAAATAATTAACAAAATCAGTTGTTCAGCGATATGCACCTTGGCCAGCCTACTCTTGCAAGCATCACGAAGGTGTCTGCAGCAGTCCATGTACAAGAATCTCAAAGCTTTCAAATTCTCTAGGCCAATTACATCCTCAAGCTTTGAGCAATTAGTGAGAGCAAGCTCCTCCAAGTTCTCCATGTCTGAAAGATCACAAATACTATTCAAGGAAACACAGTGCTTGGCATCAAGATGAACTAGAGAAGAGGGAAGATGAAGCAATGAACGAAGCTCTGTGCAATTTTCCACATAAAGGTCCTTTAGTTGGGTAAGATTCCTCATGCTATTCGGTAAGCTACAAAACTTGTTGTAGCCAAGCTTCAAGGACACCAATGAAGTCAAATTCCCAAAATCATTAGGAATAGCACTTTCCATTAAGTTGCACCGGCTAGCATCCAATTCTTTCAAAGAAGATAGCAGAGAGAAACTAGTAGGAAGCATGGTGAGCATGCTATTGGATCTTAGACAAAGATTTTTCAGCTCTTTGAGACCTCCAAAGGTAGTAGGGAGTTCTTTTATACATTCACATTTTTTCATATCAAGTATGGTCAATCTTGAAAGCATGCCAAAATCTTCAGACAACTCTGTGATGCTAGTTTCAGGCAAGTATAGATGATTGAGAGCCTTCAATTGTCCCATCGAAACTGGCAGGTGTTTGAGCTGCTTGCATTTTTTTAAGGTCAATCTATTCAGATTTTCTAATGATCCCACTGAATCAGGAAGTTGTTCAATTATGGTTCCATCAAGTAACAACATCTTTAGGTTTTTTGCATCACCAATAGAATGTGGTAATATTGAAAGGCATTTGCACTGACGAGCACTTAGTTTTTCAAGCTTCTTTAATGATCCAACCGAACTTGGTATTTTGTCAACTTCAGTGCCATCTAATTCTAATTCCTTTAGAGATATAAGTTCACCAATGGCATCAGGCAAATTCTTCAATAACCAGCATGAATTCAAAGAGAGGTGACTAAGGCTCTTTAGTAGTAGCATGGAAGCAGGTACTTCCTTTATTGCTGTACCATCAATATGGAGCTCTAATAAAGATTCCATTTTGCCTAAATTTCTAGGCAATTTGTTAACTTTGCCACAATTGGCTATGTCAAGAAACTTGAGTTTATGCAAGCTGCATATCTCCTTTGGTACTTTCTCCAGGCTAGTGCATCCTCTCAATTTCAGAGAAACCAAATCTTTAAGAACAACAATAGATTTGTGAATCTTTACCAAGCTCTGACATTTTTCAAGAACTAGTTTTACCAATCCTGGATGCCTAGAAAAGTTTGGTGTCACAATTAGCTGCCTACATTCTCTAAGATTGAGAACTTTTATCTTGCCAATGACCTGAAAGTCATAAATTAAATGTAAGAAAAAAATTCTCTAAATAAAATAAAAAATGAAAAAGCATTGATTTTCAACCTTTCTTCTGCAGAAAGAAGGTCCCTTCCACACATGAGTGATATGGCTATCAGACAAATCCAGAACAACAACGTTATTCAGCTTGAATCCTTGAGGTAATGATTTTAATGGGCAGCCATGCCATTCTAACCACTTCAATTTAGAAGGGAGAATTTTACTTCTGCCAATCAAGCTCACATAGTTGATGCGAAGAAGCCGTAAATTGCGCAATGCAGAAAAAGTTTGACTCTGTATATTTTTCTTCGCCATAGCGGCTCCACCATTGTCTTGCAAATTAAGAATGATCCCTTCAATGCGCTGTGTACCCTGATGAACGACACAAGGACAAACTTTGAGATTCTTCCAACAACACTCACAAAAACATGTTGAGAGAGAGAGAGAGAGAGATAGGGAGAGAGAGAGAGAGAGAGAGAGAGAGAGAGAGAGAGAGACTTTGAAATTGTTGAACACATCCAGAACTTCATCCTGGCTCCACAGCCTACTTTGATTCCCAACATTTTGATGGTCTTCGCTTTGCACAATTGCTCTCCCCATGTCTCGAAGTTGATCATGCATTTCAAGTACGTTTCCGCTACCAACTTTTATAAGAGACTTGAGCATCAAAACTTTAACTGTAATACTAGGAAAAAATTCACAACCTCTCCATATGTGAATGGCATCTTCTTGATCCATTCTAATGAAAAAGCACGCAGTGTCCAAAAATATTTGCTTTTCAAAAACATCGAGCCCATCGTAGCTTATTTTTAACCTTTCCTGAACATCATCAAAAGGAACTCGTTCTAACTTTCTTATGACATCTTTCCAGTCCTCTCTGTTTCCCTTATCAAACAAAGATGAGCCAATTACTTCAAGTGCCAATGGCAGTCCGTCAATTACTCTAACAACATCTTCAGAAAGTTTTTGATATTGTTCTAGGGGGCAGTTTCTCCCAAACGCATGATAGCTGAACAAATGGAGTGCATCATCAAAGTATAACGTTTTAGGCCAATAGATCTCATGTTCCTTTATCTTGTGTAGATGAAGTACATGCTGGTCTCTTGTCGTTATAATGATCCTACTTCCTTTCTTAAACCAGTCGCGGTCTCCAATTAATGCATCTAACTGCTCCTTACAATCAACGTCATCAAGAACAATGAGAACTTTCTTACTATGCATTCTGTCTCTAATCACGCCAATTCCTTCGCTAAAATTATTTACAAGGGATATCTTGCCATCAAAGATCCCACCAAAGAGTTTGTTCTGTAGAGTTACAAGTCCTTTAGGTTGTTTAGACATTTCTCTGACATCTGAAATGAAGACGCTACTATCAAACAAGGAAAATATTTGATTATAAACGGCATTGGCCAAGGTGGTCTTCCCGATTCCTCCCATGCCAGCTATCCCCACCATACGAAAATCATTAGCTTTGAGATCCAACTTGCTTAGCATTTCTTCTACTCGAGAATCAATTCCAATAGGGTACTTAGCCACAGAGCGGGGAGCGTTGCTTAGTTTCTTCAAGACGTCTCTTACAATTAATTGCACCAACTTTGCTTCTTGTCTGCAATTAATGGAGCAAAATGCGATGAGAAAAAATGTATTTATCTTTATTGCCAATATCCAAGTTGTCCATGCTTACAAATTTTTCTTGATCCTAGCATGGACCCAAAAAAATTTTGATTAGCATGATTCAATGCTTAGAAAGATCTTTCAATAAGCTGAAACCCTTTAGATTGTTGATTCTTGAATCCTCAAGAGATCTTTATTAGACATGAAATACTCATTTTTTTTTCTCATAGTTGATCTTGAAAATCATTCATTTTTTTAAAAACANATGTCAAAAGTTCTTTTAAATCACTTCCATAGCTTATAACCGGTCTGATCAAGACATTGGATGGTTGAGATTTAGATGCTTGGAAAGGAAGAGGTAAATTTGAAAAGTAACTAAAAATTGGGATCTATTAAGAAATACATATATATTAGAAGAGAGTTGAAAAAAATTATATTAAACGAGACTACCTCCAAAAGAAAATGGATGCATATAAGTTACAAAAGTATGAGAAAAAGAAGGGAAAAAAATATCATGACAAAATAAAAGCAAAGTGCCGACAAAATGAGAATTTATTCAAGACAAAAGCAGTGACAAGGATCACCAAACATCAAGCAATAAGAGTGAAAGGTAAAAGCAGCAAAAGAAAAATAGCAAAGAAAGTAAAAGCAATAACAAACATGGAGAAACAAAAATCAGCACATAAACAATAAACACGAGGAGAAATAAAGACTGAGCGAGCTGGTCCGAGGCGGAGGTCATCTTGCAACCAATGCAAGGGCAAGGTAGACATCTTACCTTGATGATACATCCAACAAAAGCGACACTCTTTGCTTTGCTATGTCCCTGAACATGCTATTGTTGCACTCTTCTCAAACTCGCCACCAGCAACAAATGAGCCAAGGCCACTAGGTAAAATGCAACCCACTGTTGAGGGTGAAAAGAGATGGAGCTGCCTCAAGGAAAGAAGAGTGAATGGGGGAGGGAAGGCCAGGCGGAGGGCGGTGGCTAGCAACTGACAAAAAAAATGGTAGTTAACAAAACGGTGGTGTTTTGACTCTACAGCAAAGAGAGACAAATAAGACATTGGTTAGCTAAATGGATTTGAAGACGCTGAAGATGATCTAAGGTGTTGATCTGGTCAGCAAGAAGGAGCCAGATGAAAATCATGGCATGAGGTGAAGGGCCAGAGAACCAAAGGGCACGATAGGGGAACCATGGAACGGCCGGCCCAAAAGTAGCATAGTAACACAAGACAAAGGTAAAAGAGGTAGACGAACCAAGAATGGAAAAAAAAAATGTTCTTTCAAATGTGTTACGCAGAACGAACGGGGTTAATGTATGAGGGGTGGGGAGTGCATATTTGAACCAAAGAAAAGAGAAAAGGGGTTGGTCAGAGGTGGCCAAATGCCATAACTGAAGATGATCTAAGGTGTTGATCTGGTCAGCAAGAAGGAGCCAGATGAAAATCAGGGCATGAGGTGAAGGGCCAGAGAACCAAAGGGCACGATAGGGGAACCATGGAACGGCCGGCCCAAAAGTAGCATAGTAACACAAGACAAAGGTAAAAGAGGAAGACGAACCAAGAATGGAAAAAAAAAATGTTCTTTCAAATGTGTTACGCAGAACGAACGGGGTTAATGTATGCCATGTATGAGGGGTGGGGAGTGCATATTTGAACCAAAGAAAAGAGAAAAAGGGTTGGTGAGAGGTGGCCAAATGCCATAACCGAAGCAAAGAAAGGTAATAGAGCTGAAGACGAGTAACAACCTCCCACTACATAAGGCAATTTGAGGGCCGGTCGCCTCTTTAGAGAACGCGCTTAGGACGATTAAAACTGGTGAAAGGCTGCGGGTGGCTTATAAAGACCAAAGAGCATGGAGCGGGATGGAAACTAGACAATGCCAAACTAGGATGATTCTACAGGAAAGGGAGAGAACCTTAGCCTGCTAACGTTGCAAGCCGGTCAAGCATCCGCCGCTCAACATTTGGCTAGAAGGAAAGCGGTGGAGGGAAAGGAGACAACCAAAGACCAAGATAACCAAACGACATTGAAGAAACCTGACAACCAAAACATGCTTCAGCAAAAAGTGCTGTCGCATGATCAACATAGAGTAGCGAAAGCCGACACTTAGCAAGATTTATGAAAAACATAGAGGCCAACCTGAACAGTCAAAGCAAGAGCCAAACTCTAGCAATTTGCTGATGAGAGGCAAACAATAAAATTATCTTTCGTGACCATAGCTAAAATGTCAGATCAAAAAACATGTAACAAAATGGAGAAATCAAAATCCATCCCACAGAGTAAAAATGCACCAAAGAAAACTTGAAGGTCAGGCGGACCAAATAGAAGATCAAGAGTGAGAGTTTGACCCTGATTCATCGACGGTCAAATCGTAGCCCTTTGTACCTCCCACCTCCTCCAGCGCCTTCTTCCATCCAGACACCATCTCACGGTCGAGGCGCTCGTCATGCCTCCGGAAAGGCCTTTCCAGAGCTCCCTTTTGGCGCCTCACGTCCGACGGATTGACGTCGAAGAAGACGGGGAAGATCAAGCGCCGCTGCTCCATCATCCACCCCAGCTCCGTGAGGCACCGTTCCGACGCTGCATAGGACACAGACAAGATGAGCACGCATATGCCCAGCCCATCAGGGGCTTCTCTAAGGCGCTCTTTCTCCGGTGCATCATCCCCGCCGTTGGAGCGGCATGCGGAGATGCCGTCGCGCAGGAGGGCTGAATAGAGGAGATCGGTGAAGGCATCGATGGCTACTTCTCCGCCGCTGAAGCTTACAATGACGTCGAACTTCGTCAGAGTGGATGGCCGGGATTCGCCGACAGCGTCCCCCAGCTTCTTCCCTTTGCCGTTGGTTGCCATTTTATTTCTTGTTCTTGCTGAAAACTGGCACGGAGAGGGCAATTGGGCAAGACCTCCAGAGCACCTAGCCTCCCATAGCTATGACGTGCTTCCCACAGTAAACCGGCTCCACTGTTGTCCGGACGGTTCCCTTCGGCGTACGATGAGGGAAACGAATCTGATTCCATTCATAGGAAACGATGGACTAAGGTGACGTGATTCAGTAATTTAGTTAGGAAGAGCCCAACTCGATATGGAAAGGCAAAAGTAAACGGCAGAACATCAACTGGCTGCGTTAATTGTGGACACGAACAACTACCATTTACATATGATCTCAAGTTCTAACAATCTCTGATCATGCCAAGAGAGGCAACCGAAGTAGTCTAATTCCGGCCTTCACCGATAGCCAGATGGTGGAAGCTTTTGTCGTCTGCTAGCATACCCAAGTCTGCGCTTAGTTCATGAGGATTAGTTGCACACTTGCTTATTCGTTCAGAGAGATAGAACCACAACTTGGATTTCTTCTGGACTGCAGGAAAAAATGGCGGATTATGGCTTTCAATTTTTATTCTTTAAACATGCTTGAGTCGCCATCCTTGCCATGGACTTGTTACATGTGATGTGGGCAGCTGTCATTCATGGTGAAATGGGGAAAACGATTTGACCGCACAGGCTCCCCCACCTCTGTCTAACAAAAAAAAAAAAAGAACAAGAAAGAAGAAGAAAAACAACTGTGCAGTTTCGTGCAGAAGATGAAATCATATGATCCAAGATCACCTTGAATCTGCTGAAGGAATTTATATTGTTGGGGAAACTCGTAATGCCCATGTTTGTAGTTCGAAATTTCTTTTTGTGTTGCTGTGGTTGCCAAGGTATATTTTCTGTTGCTATTTTGATTGCCACATATATTCTATCCGTTGCTATTTGCTTTGCAACTGCTTATAACCGAGCATAGTTGCGTCTTATGCAAATGAAAATGAAAATGGCTCGAGCTCTTCCTCTCGTGGATGTAGACCTATAATGGTCGCACCACGTGAATCCTCCGCTTGTTCTGTTTATTATATTCTCTCTCTTGTTACTTAATGTTCTTCAGAGTCCAATCAACCATGCCCTTTGATCTGTCCTTTGTTTACTGGGTTAAGATCCTCTCTGAAACTTCAGTGAAGCATAAAAAATGAACAAACCGAATAATCCGTAGAATTGATGCCCCATGCCCTTTCCATCTTCCTCCTCGCCTGAAATTCCCAACCATTGTGGATGAAACAATTTACGTTAAGGGAACCATCAAGATGTAGTAGTCGCACATGTTTTCACTGTATTTTGCTAACTTCACTGCTGGCCCTGGCTCATTAGCCTTATAATTTTCCGCAGTGAAGCTTTACACTAACATTTATATTATGGAGTGACAAGAAAATGAACAAAGGCAAACATGTAATAGTAGGAAGACAGGCAAAGAATCGCTAGAAGAATGAGTAATGCTAAGATGCAGCAGTGAAGCATCAAAATGGAAACCCCAAGTCAAGTAATTGGCCATCTCAATTTATGGTTCTTATACATGAAATCCTCTGGCGTGACACAACGGTATGAAGAAATGAACATAAATTTTACAAGAAAAGATGCAGAAAGACTTTAATTTCCCAACCCCAACACAACAGAATGCATATTGGATTATTTCGCATATCTATACCACCAAATCCAGAATAGCATTTGGAGGTGACTGCTTGAGTTTGTTCAACATATCATCCCATTCGTCCTCACTTGTTTTGTCATATAGAAAAGATCCTAGCTTCTCCAGAGCTTTAGGAAGTCCATGGCAGAGGGCAACAGCCTGCTTTGAAAACCGAAAGTATTCCTCGGGTGGTGCCATTTTTCCGAAAGCATGGTAGCAGAACAACTGAAGCGCTTCTTCATCATCCAATTCTTTTGGTGAGTATTTCTTATGCATCTTGGCGTCCAGGAAAGAGTCATCCTCGGTGGTGAAAATGATCCTGCTACCTGGACGGAACCAGTTTTTGTCACCCGCCAGTGCATCTAGCTGGTTTTTGTCACTGACATCGTCCAGAACGATGAAAACACTTCCTTTACCGACTTTTTCTTTGATCGCATTCTTCCCTTCATCAACATCACTTACCAATGGCTCTTCTTTCACTTTCAGAAGTCCGCAGATAAGTTGCTTTTGGAGAGACGCAAGACCATCTGTTCTTGAAGCTTCTTTGACATCAGGAAAAAAGCAAAAAGCATCAAACTTGAGAAATATTTCATTGTAGATGGCCTTTGCAAGAGTCGTCTTTCCAATCCCCTGCTTTCCATGGATTGCTACCATCCTGACATCATTGGCGTTCACATCCAACAGCTTCATCACGTCTTGCACTTTGGGTTCCCTCCCAATGAGGTGCTTTGGCAGCGCCAAGGGAGGATTCTTCAATTTTTCCATGATCCTTCTGATAACTTTCTCAATCAATCCTTCCTCCTCCCTGCAATAGCCAACAAAAAAGAGAAGAAAGCGTGTAAATATGTGACAGTAATCATAGTTGCTGCTCTCATCTACGTGACAACATTACTGTGAGCTTGGCAGCTTGAGAAGACCCATGGCCTTGATCTTCATCCTATCCAGTATTGTCTCGTTATGCAAGTCATGAATCATGATCTCGGTGTATGACACAATGAGATAAAATCACGAAGCCCTTTACCATATTAAACAGTTCAGTTAATCAAAACATATTGCACACTTCGAGCGGTGGATGTGTTTAAGCAGAGGAGAAGAATACACAACCTCTGCGACATTCATTGCCATGGAATATATCGTGCAACTTGATGCTAATGTCAAAATCATGAAGCATCGTATAAGCAAGAATTTAAAAACGAAATAGTTTATACCCTTTCAATGACTCAGAACTGAAAAGCTTGATCAAGCACTTAGAGTTTGGTATGGTGCTATCAGATCAACTTCATTTGCGCCATGTAGGATTCAGCTTACTGTAATAAAATTCGGTCAATCAACAGTGTCCTGTGCTTTCTTAATTGAAGCCCATGGCCAGCAGAGCTTATCCAATTTAAAGTGGTGGCTTTCCTGGCCCAGTCCAAGTCCTCATGCTATGGTTTCCTTGCCCATTCCATCTGACTTGATAACCTTCAAAGTTTATTGACTCCGAACAGAGTGAAGTCAATTTTAGCCAGCCAGGAAGGAATCTTTCTGGAAGCAATAATGCAACCAGACAAGCCACCGACTTTAGCATAACTTTCGCCTTAGATCTTGATGCTCTGTACTATTCATGGCCGTCAAGGAGATCATCCTTCCTCGATCACCAAACAAGCGTGAAGAGCTCCCTAACCAGTATGCAAAATTGGCTTGTTAAGACGGGTTCTGTTCTTTAACAGAGGCTGGTGTTCTCATTTTTGACCGGCGCTTGAACCAGGCGGATTATAGCACTTGGAAGCTGCCTCAGGGCGCGAGCTAGAGAGGACCCCATTTGGGTATTACCAGGCTGGATCTAGACCCGGGAAGGGTCTGAACAATTTGGCAGCCGGCAAGTCCAAAACTGACCAGCAAACCGGCCTCTAATCTTTTAAAAGAAAAAGTAGCAGAAAACTTTGACGCTAAATTTGGGTGTATCTACTTTTGCTGATAAAAAGAATAAGAAAAGACGATGCTTTGTGAAATACATGCGTTTCTCCTACTTTTTCCTGAGTTGGATACATTTAATGCTTCAAGCACCCAGAAAATTGTCAGGGAGAATGCACTTGCTCAAAGGGAGAAAGAACAGAGACTCCCTGGAATGGGGGAAAGCGGATAGCTGTCCCAGCAGCCTGCTATATTTATAGTCTCACTTGTTTCGACAAGTGAGTGAATCCAAACATGTCTGAACTATCAGGATCGTTTTTCTTGCTAAACCTGAGAAAAGCAGCAAGGATTCATTGAGAAAGTACCGACTAGCTGAGATGAAAATATCCTAATTTATCCAGGTAAGTCGACGGAGGCATTGTTCGAACACCACGACTTTTTGCCAAATTAATCTTCAGAATTGGGCTACCCATCTCAACGAAAAGACATGGAGAAGAACCTCAGACCTGTCATCATCGAGCGTGAAACCAGAGGCATTTCCTGCAACCCTCAGAGCCTGCTTCCACCCATTGACTTTCTCTTCTCCAAAGCGACCCGTAAAGCCAGGCAACGGGGAGCCATAGGTTCCTTCCTGTTTCTGGACATCCACTGGATTGACGTGCACGAAGACGGGAATGATCAGCCTATCGCACTTGACGATGTCCGCTAGCTCCATAAGGCACCATCTCGAATCGGCATACCGCACAGAGAAAATGGGCACGAAGATCTCCGACCCTTTGATGGCGTTGGACAAGCGATCTCCGATCTTGTCGCCCGTCTGCAGTTCCTCATTGTCGAAGAACGTTCGGACGCCCATGCGGACGAGCTCCTCATAGATGTGCTTGGTGAAACCATGGCGCGTGTCTTCTCCTCTGAAGCTGAGGAAGACATCATACTCGAACCGTGTCTCTGATACAAGACTAGAAGTTCTTTGAAACAGTCTGGTCTCCGCCATGTTTGAAGAAGGCGGCCTTGATTCCAAAGGCCTTGTTGGTTCAGTGGCAGGAAGAGATGGGGAAGAAGGAGGCTTGGGGCGTCGGCCTGCAGGCCAGATCTTATAGAGAAACGCACAGAGGCAGTTGACCATCTTGGAAGTGGGGGGAGTCGCGCAAGTATACGCGACAGGAGAGAATGGCAGAACCGTGTTTAAGGCCTTCTATTAATGGGTCGGTGCCCACCACCCGCGTATTGCTCTGGAAGAAGAAGCCGACTGGCAAGTCCCTGCCCAAGTCCAAATAAAGTTCGCTGATCCTAATCGATGATATGTCCACCATGCCGAAGCCCATAAATAGATGTTGGATCAAGATTTTACTATAGGTCCAGCACCTGATCCGAACGAATAGTGGGTCAGAATCAGATTCTTTTAGCTAAAAGCACCAGAAGACTCAAAAGTATGTAGCGTGTTCTGCAAAGGGAATAGTGCGGGTCTCAATCGGAACTTGGTTCAGGTCTGGACAGTACCCAATTTCTTAAACTATATCAGGTTTTCATATGTTTGTCATGGATTATTTATTGTTATCTTTCTTTTAAACAACCTCACGTTCAGTACGGTTCCAATGAAGTCATACCAACCTGTTGACACCTTTACTTTGAATTTTGATATGGGTTGGATAACTTGGATGTATGTTTTCCATATACAAAGTTGGCCCAATTATGGCAGTGATCCAACTCAAAGAAGTATTGGATTCATAGTTCGACCGCGAATTAAATTTCTAATTGGATGTGACCACTCTTTCCAATGGTGGATTATGATCGCATAAGCCAGAAAGAGCTACGGAACTATTATAGTTCCAGATTTTATTCGATTTCGCCCAAGTGAAAGGTTCATTAAACGGCTCTTTATGTTCCTCTTGAAGGTGATGATTGTAGAGCTAATTATCGTACTTTTACCATCATATCACCAACGTAACATCGAGAATGAACCAAAAAGCATCAATTGACAAGGACTTTGACTGTAGATAGCCTTTGCAAGTGTCTATTTTTCCAATTGTTAGGGTGCGAGACTGATCTATACTTGATAAGCTTTCCTATTTTTTTTTAGATTCAACTTCACGGTAAGTTAACGGTGGATGTAGGAGAACTGAGTCCCGGAACCACAAAAAAATTCTGAGTCATCTTCGTAACACCAAACCCCTGTTTCCTACCGATTGCCATCATTCTGACATCGTCTGCACCAGCATCCAGCAACTTCATGACGTCTTATGCTCAAGCTTCCAGTTTGATTAGCTGCTTTGGCAGAGCTAAAACAAGACCCAACAACTCCATGAAGCACCATCTTGAATTTGCAATAGTTCTATGTGATGATGGGCGCGAAGATATCTGATCCATTGATTGCAGTGTACAGTCGCAGACCAATTGTGTTCACCTTCTTCTATTTGCTCACTGTAAAATGTCCTGAGACACATCTTAACAAGCGCTTGATAAATGTGTTTAACAAAGTTATGGCACGCGTCTTCTTCTCTTAAATGTTGAAATGCACCAAATTCGAATTTCAGGCTGTCAAATTATTGATTTAAACCGCTTGCTTTCTACGATCTTCAGAGGCTTTCTTGTTTCATTAATTGGAGGTCGTGAAGATGCGTGCAGCGGATGGGGACGGGCGGTCACAGTCTTATAAAGACATGAGAGTGGGCAATGGGAGAGAGAGCTCCCGACAAGCAAATCATGCTCCAAGCATTAATCACAAGCATCAAAGACCTATATTCTACTTTTCACAATAAAGAGGTCGCAGTTTTGGCCCCAAGCATTGTTAATGGAAGCCATAAACTCAGTCAAGCAGAGTGAAATGACATCGACAACCTCAATAGCAATGTTATTCAATCGGTGGCTGTTCTAAATCGTTCTTCAAATTTATAACAATTTTTTTTTTTACGGAATCAAATCATAATAATTTCACACTACTATACTATCATGCTGGAATATTTATGCTTAGTTCTTATTTAACCACATGCGTACCGTTTCAGAACAGCTTCACTGTCCGTTGTAATAATCATCCTGGGACCTGCTTTGATCCAGTTTTTGTCGCTAACAAAAGCATTTTATTAGCTTTCGTGATTGAAAACATCAAGAATGATAAGAACTCTATTCAGCTGACTTTTTTTTTGAAGACATATTGATTCCCTCAGATATAACACAGATAAATGAATCTGTCACCAATTAACCTATGTTGCAGGGATACGAGACCATATTAGGTTGAAGGATCTTTTAACACTTGGAATGAAGCAAAAATGCATCCAAGTTGAGAAAGATCTGGTTATAAGCAACCATTGCAAGAGCCGTTTTCTCGATCCTCTGTTTGCCATGAATAGGTACGATCTTAAAATCACCTGTCTTTCACGTCCAACAACGCGATCACATTCAGCTACATGAGGTTGGATTGCTACGAGGCAATTTTGCAGAGCCGAGGAAGGATTCAATTCACCCTCTTTCGCAATAAAGAGGTCGCATTTTTGGCCCCATGCATTATTAATGGAAGCTATAAACTCAGTCAAGTAGAGTCAAATGACAT